>SJYA01000299.1:218872-273264 GCA_006410615.1 Neotragus moschatus | reverse complement strand
AGAACTGGCTTTGACATTTACTGCAATATAATCTTGAACCAGTTATTTAACCTCTGAATCTTATGTCTTTCATTTACAAAGTGGAGATGAATTCAGATAACAGAATAATATGGAAGAATTATGATAACAGAGGAATATGGACAATATTTTTCCATCTTAATATTTCCAATATGCTAATTTGTGGCATACAAGAAGTATTTCAGGTAGTATTCCCTGAAGCATTTTAATTAACTGATTAAGAATTTTCTTTCTTTAAGGTATTTTCTTATATGTTTAAAGAATCCATTAACAGAATAACAAAAAATCATCATAAAGGATTAGATTTAGAAAAGGCTGAGGAACCAGAGATCAAACTTCCAACATCCACTGGATCATCAAAAAAGCAAGAGAGTTCCAGAAAAAATCTATTTCTGCTTTATTGACTATGCCAAGGCCTTTGACTATGTGGATCACAACAAACTGTGGAAAATTGTTAAAGAGATGGGAATACCAGACCACCTGACCTGTCTCCTGAGAAATCTGTATCCAGGTCGGTCAGGAAGCAACACTTAGAACTGGACATGGAACAACACACTGGTTCCAAATAGGAAAAGGAGTACATCAAGGCTATATATTATTGTCACCCTGCTTATTTAACTTATATCTAGAGTACATCATGAGAAACACTGGGCTGGATGAAGCACAATCTGGAATTAAGATTGCCAGGAGAAATATCAATAAACTCAGATATGCAGATGACATCACCCTTATGGCAGAAAACGAAGAAGAACTAAAGAGCCGCTTGGTGAAAGTGAAAAAGAGTGAAAAAGCTGGCTTAAAACTCAACATTCAGAAAACGAAGATCATGGCATCCGGTCCCATCACTTCATGGGAAATAGATGGGGAAACAATGGAAACAGTGAGAGACTTATTTTTGGGGGCTCCAAAATCACTTCAGATGGTGACTGCAGCCATGAAATTAAAAGATACTTGCTCTTTGGATGAAATGTTATGACCTACCTAGATAGCATATTAAAAAGCAGAGGCATTAATTTGCTAACAAAGGTCTGTCTAGTCAAGGCTATGGTTTTTCCAGTGGTCATGTATGGATGTGAGAGTTGGACCTTAAAGAAAGCTGAGCACTGAAAAATTGATGCTTTTGAACTGTGGTGTTGGAGAAGACTCTTGAGAGATCCTTGGACTGCAAGGAGATCCAACCAGTCCATCCTAAAGGAAATCAGTCCTAAATATTTGTTGGAAGGACTCATATTGAAGCTCATACTGAAGGACTCATACTTTGGCCACCTGATGCAATGAACTGACTGATTTGAAAACACTCTGATACTGGGAAAGATTGAGGGAGGGAAGAGAAGGGGACGACAGAGGATGAGATGGTTGGATGGCATCACCAACTCAATGGACATGAGTCTGAGAAAACTCCGGGAGTTGGTGATGGACAGGGAGGGAAGCCTGGTGTGCTGCAGTCCATGGGGTCACAAACAGACACGACTGAGTGATTGAACTGAACTGAACTGAGCTGAAAGGATAATAAATGAAAATTATGTCCTTTTCTACTGAAATCACCCATTCCTCAGTTCTGGTCTCAAAATCAACCATAATTCTTATCTTCTATTTAGAATTGTGTGTGTACATGTATGTGTATACATGTGTATATACAGGTCACTCTTTTTACACAAATTGAGCTGACTTTAACTTCCCTTTCTTCTGTTAATAATATCTGTTCAATATTTTCCACATTAGTACAAAGAAATTCGGACTGCCCGGGTGGCTCAGTGATATAAAGAATCCTTTGCAGGAGCTGCAGAAGATGTGGGTTCCATCCTCGAGTCAGGAAGATTCCCTAGAGAAGGAAATGGCAACTCACTCCCCTATTCTTGCCTGGGAAAACCCATGGACACAGTACCCTCATGGGCTATGGTCTGTGGGTCACAAAATGTCAGATACAACTGAGCAACTGAGCACACAGGCACAAATACAGAAATCTACACTGTTCTTTTCTGATAATACCTGCATAAAATCTACTTTACAAACATAATATATTCACCCAGGCTATTAAGATTATTTCTTTAGTGCTATTATAGACATTATTGTATAATATATCATACAAAACTGTTAATCTGGTAAAAAGCTAGTTATTTTACTTTAGACTTTTAATCTGCATTTTTTATTGTGAATGAAGTTGGGTATCTTTCTCATGTTTAAATGTGTTCTCTCTTTTTTTTTTAGAAATGCCTATCAAAATTCTTTGCCCATTTTTCCACTAGGTTGTCAGCCTTTCTCACTGAATTTAAATGCTTTATATAGTAAGGAACTTAGCCCTGTGTCTGATATGGTTTGCAAAAACTTTGGTATATTTTTTTACTCCAGAGTATTTTTTTGGCATGTATGTTAAATTTTTTACATTTTGAATTTTAACATTTTTGTTAAACATAACATATTTAAGCCATAACAATTATGACTTCTGGATTCCCTATCTTGCTTCAATAGTTTTTTCATATTCCGAGAAATTCTTCCATTTTTTTCTGAGAAGGAAAACTGTTCTAATTAGTGTAAAAATACTACCGGTTACCCTACACAGTCCCATGTCTCATCTGTAACTGTCACATAAAGGAAAAATTAAGAAAGAAAACAAATGAAAAATATGACTTAATGTAGCATGATTTCATATACCAGCCTGTGAGCAAATTTTCCCGCACATTAAAGTCATGTACTAAAGATCACAAATTTCACGGCAATGCTATCACTTACATTCTTGAACTAGTCAACATCTGATAAGCTGCCTTTAAACAGTATAAAGTCTACTCACATTTCATTTCGGGAACTGAAGAAATGTATGTCTAAAAGAAGTTAGGTCTGAACGTATGGGCCTCTTCAGTTTCAAAAGAGTACAAAATCATGACTTGATTCTACTAAATTATCTTTTCCCTCAGGAGAATATTAAAATATGGACAGTAAAACAACATTAAACATTAGTAAAAATGTCATTTTACAATTTATCAGGGCTTCCCCGCTGGCTCAGTGGTAAAAGAATCCGCCTGCCAATGCAGGAGACATGGGTTTGATCTCTGGTCCAGGAAGATCACACATGCAACAGAGCAGATAAGCCCAAGTGCCACAACTATTGAGCCTGTGCTTAAGAGCCCAGGAGCCTCAAATACTAAGCACCCACAGGCCACAGCTACTGCAGCTTGTAAGCCCTAGACCACATGCTCTGAAACAAGAGATGTCATCACAATGAGAAGCCCGTGCATTACATCTAGAGGGTAGCCTCCGCTTGCAGCAACCAGAGAAAAGCCCATGCAGCAAGGAACCCAGCAGTAAAAACTAAATAAAATTTAAAATAGTTTAAAAAGTCCAGTTTATGAGATGTTACCCGTGCGGTTAGAACTTTCTTTTCTATCTACAGAAGAACATACTTGAGATGAATATCCAAAAGCATAGATTTACTCGAACCAAATATAAAAGAAGTGGTAAACTACAGTAAGAAACTAAGATAAGAAAGCTTTCTAAAGTGAACAATGCAAAGAAATAGGGGAAAAGAATAGAATGGGAAAGAACAGAGATCTCTTCAGGAAGATTAGCAATACCAAGGGAACATTTCATGCAAAGATGGGCACAATAAAGGACAGAAATGGTATGGACCTAACAGAATTAGAAGATATTAAGAAGAGGTGGCTAGAATACAGAGAAGAGCTATACAAAATAGGTCTTAATGACCTGGATAACCATGATGGTGTCATCAGTCACCTAGAGCCAAACATCCTGGGGTGCGAAGTCAAGCAGGCCTTAGGAACAAAGCTAGGAACAAAGCTAGTGGAGGTTACAGAATTCCAGCTGAGCTATGTGAAATCATAAAAGATGATGCTGTTAAAGTGCTGCTCTAAATATGCCAGAAAATTTGGAAAACACATCAGTGGCCACAGGAATAGGAAAGATTAGTTTTCATTCCAACCCCAAAGAAGGACCATGCCAAAGAATGTTCAAACTGCCACACAACTGCACTCATATCACATGCTGGCAAAGTAATGCTCAAAATCCTTCTAGCTAGGCTTCAACAGTATGTGAACTGAAAATTTCCAGATGTACCAAATGTATTTAGAAAAGGCAGAGGAACCAGAGATCAAATTGCCAACATCCACTGGACCACAGAAAAAGCAAGGGACTTCCAGAAAAACATCTACTTCTGCTTCATTGACTATGCCAAAGCCTTTGACTGTGTGGATCACAGCAGACTGTGGAGATTTCTTCAAGAGATGAAATACCAGACCACCTGACCTGTCTCCTGAGAAATCTGTATGCAGGTCAGGAAGCAACAATTAGAACTGGACATGGAACAACAGACTGGTTCAAAATTGGGAAAGGAGTACGTCAAGGCTGTATATTGTCACCTTGCTTATTTAACTTATATGCAGAGTACATCATGAGAAATGCTGGGCTGGATGGAGCACAAGCTGGAATTAAGATTACTGGGAGAAATACCAATAACCTCAGATATGCGGGTGACACCACCCTTATGGCAGAAAGCAGAGAGGAACTAAAGAGACTCTTGATCAAAGTGAAAGAGAGTGAAAGAGCTGGCTTAAAACTCACCATTCAAAAAATGAAGATCATGGAATCAAGTTCCATAACTTCATGGCAAACAGATGGGGAAACAATGGAAACAGTGAGAGACTTTATTTTGGGGGGCACCAAAATCACTGCAGATGGTGACTGCAGCCATGAAATTAAAAGACACCTGCTCCTTGGAAGAAAAGCTAGACAAACCTAGACAGCACATATATACGGAATTTAGAAACATGGTAATGATAACCCTGTATGCGAGACAGCAAAAGAGACACAAATGTATAGAATGGACTTTTGGACTCTGAGGGAGAGGGAGAGGGTGGGATGATTTGGGAGAATGGCACTGAAACATGTGTACTATCATGTAAGAAACGAATCGCCAGTCTATGTTCAATACAGGATAAAGAATGCTTGGGGCTGGTGCACAGGGATGATCCAGAGAGATGATAGCAGGTGGGAGGTGGGAGGGGGTTCAGGATTGGGAACTCATGTATACCCGTGGTGGATTCATGTCAATGTATGGCAAAACCAATACAGTAATGTAAAATAAAAGTAAAAAATAAAAAATTAAGAAAATAAAAAGCAGAGACATCACTTTGCTGACAAAGGTCCATATAGTCAAAGCTAAGGTTTTTCCAAGAGTCTAGTAAGGATGTGAGAGCTGGACCATCAAGAAGGTTGAGTGTCAAAGAACTGATGCTTTCAAACTGTAGTGCTGGAGAAGACTCAATGAGAGTCCCTTGTACAGCAAGAAGATCAAACCAATCAATCCTAAAGGAAATCAACCCTGAATATTTACTAGAGGGAATGATGCTGAAGCTAAAGTTCCAATACTTGGCCTACCTGATGCAAAAAGCTGACTCACTGGAAAAGACCCTGATGCTAGGAAAGACTGAAGGCAGGAGAAGTAGACAACAGAGTATGAGATGGATGGTATCACTGATTCAATGGACACGAGTTTGAGCATATTTTGGGAGACAGTGTCGGACAGGGAAGTCTGGCATGCTGTAGTCCCCTGAGGTCACAAAGATTTGGACATAACTTAGTGACTGAACAATAGAACTACAGTAATCTTTTCTCTAACAATATTATACTCTGAGGAATTATATACTGCCTTGTATGAATATAAATACTATTGCTATAGTATATAATGATTAATATTGATATAGTAAATCAATAAAATGCAACACATTTTACATGTACATGGCATAGATTTTTTTCATACATATGGTGGATGTGCTTATTCACTCACTCGTGTCTGACTCTTTGAGACCCCATGGACTGTAGCCCGCCAGGGTCCTCTGTCCACAGGGATTCTTCAGGCAAGAATACTGGAGTGGGTTGCCATTCCCTTCTCCAGAGATCCTTCCATCCCAGGGATCAAACCCAGGTCTCCTGCATATCAGGCAGATTTTTTACCATCTGAGCCACCATGGAAGCTAAATATGGTGTCCTATTATACAAATAAAATTCCATCCTAATTAATATTTAGCTCATCTTACCAAAATTAAGTTGAAATTCTAAGATAAAAGTGATTACTTAAAATAATCAGAATTTTAACTGTTAAATATTTTTCCTACTCAAAGAACCTACAAGATATCTCCTATTATTTATTTTTACTACTTAGGATTTTTCTAATTAATCTAGGGCATCTAATATTTTAACTATTAATGATTAAATTTGTGTTTGGGAAATGAATACTCTAAATTATAAATTACATAATGACTGTAGTTACATGAAGTCACTATAAATTAATCACTGAATAAAAAAGTAGTGGCGCTATCAAATTTTTGAAATTAAACTTTAACTCTTTATCATATAGTATCCCTGGGTAGCTCAGACGGTAAAGCGTCTGCCTGCAATGAGGGAGACCTGGGTTCGATCCCTGGGTCGGGAAGATCTGCTGGAGAAGGAAATGACAATCCACTCCAGTACTCTTGCCTGGAAAATTCCATGGACAGAGGAGACTTGTAAGCTACAGTCCACGGGGTCGCAGAGTCAGGCATGACCGAGCGACATCACTTCTTCATTCCTTTTATAATTTGGTTAAAAGAAAGCCATTCTGATACATGGCTAATTTCTTCTAAGATAAGAAAATGTTAGTATAAATGAAATCTTATTACTATATATCAACAACAAGAATACTTTCAAGCTTATTTTCTTGATAGAAAATGAAGAATGTAAAAATTCAAGCATATCCATGTGAAATTATATACATTTTTATATATTGAGAAGCATTAACAGTTTAATGAAAACAATATTTTGTCAGAATAATTAGCAATGAAAAAAAGATGTGAAATAGATTTTAATTGATCAATTTGTTCTTTGTTATTCAATACTGTAGCCACAAATAACTATGATATATAGATAGGCGAATATTATCAATGAAAAAATAAAATGTTTATTATAGGTATCTTTTTTTTTTCCCCCTTTAACTTGAAGGAGATGACACAGTTCACAGTTTTAAATAAAGAAGAGTCGAATTTTGAAGTATCCAAGAAAAGTTACACTGATTCTTTGTTACACTGATTCTTTTAATACACTTGGAGGCTTGTAAACACAATTAAAGGATAATAACTGTTGATTGAAAAGACTTTTATAATCAATTTCATATAGATAAAGGTTAGAATATATTTCAGGATAAAATATTCCACATATATATATTATGAAAATAATTGCTTCATAACGCAAACATGTTTAAGGATTAAAGATTTATCCCCTTCTTTATGCTTCCCAACTACTATTCTTGAACTTTAGGACATAGCTTATAGATTCTATAAAAATGCATGTTTTAATCACTTCCATTTACATGTGATCACGCCAATGCCAAGAAGTAAAGAGATTCACATAAGAGCTCTTATAAATGATTCCCAGGTCAAACAAATTTCAATAATAAAAGCTTTTCAGTAAACATACTGGATTGTCTACACTCAAAGCCTTCATGATTATCAGTTTCAAGATAGATACTACTGAGTGGATAAAGTTACATTGGACTTGTCTTAAATTCAGTAGCATGGTATTAAATAAAATAATAATTTAGTAAGGGTATTTACAGAGCTAAACATATATAGATCATTGCTTTTTTTTTAAAAAAAAAAAAAAGGCAGAAAACCAAATGGGGAAAAAAAACCATGCTGTTTTGTAAAGCTGCTAAAACACATTATTTTAATTCAGTCTATTTCATAATGAAGTTTTCATTACCACTATTATCATACTTTAAAAACTAAAGACAATTCAAAATCCAAATGTATACCACTTAAAAATGAAATGCACAATGCTGTTACATACATTAATAGACCTCACACAGTAGAGCTCATCTACTTCAACCAATAAGACACAAGGACCAAAATGAAATGTTTAAAACTCACTGAGCCAGCAAATATTTATTATGTGACTAATATTGTGTCACCCAAAAAGTTTATTTGCCATTGATACTTTGCTAAAATTGATTATGAAGGTTTAAGACTAAAAGCTGAAGAATATTTTTCACTTAAATAAGAAACTTGTATTAGCAAGATGGTATATACCCAGCTCAAGAAAGAGTATATGAGTAAAAAGTACAGGAAATATTTTACTAGCATGTAATTTGGTTACATACTGAATTTATTGACCTAAATAGTACAAAAATGTGGAGTGATTTTTCCTTAGAAATTCCTATTCTTTATTAACTCGACCAAATTACCCACTTATGTAAGATGGTACGAGAGCATATGATTTTGCAATGTCTGGCACTTGATGGCTTCAAATAAAATCTCAGCTTTTAACATCTGGGGGGAAGATCACTTTTTTACACACATGGAGAAATATATTCAGTTAATTTTGAATTATAAAAGTAGAATAAATTATATCCTCATTGTTAGAATGAGCTTTTCACAGGTAATCCTATCATTTGTTAAATGTCGAGTTTTTAAAAAATCATAGAAACCAGAACCTAAAATATCATTATCAAAATATTTTAAAATCTAAATTAAACTTTATACAACTTCAAACTTTATTATTAGTATGAGTTGATTCTATTCATCCATGAACAGATTATTGACGTTTCCTAGCCAGGAAAATAATGCAAAGGGACTATTATTTATTTGCTGTATTTGAAAAGATACAATATTTATCTTATGGAGTATAAAATAGGCTTCCTATCTTAATTACTATTCACTTAGTGATTTATTTCTGTTTAATTTCCAAACTATAATTTTCAACTCAATTTTTAAGGAAGTAAACAACACTATGGGAGCTAAAGAAATATTTCTTTCACAGTGCTACTAATAAAAGATAGCTAAAATGCCATTCTTACCAAGTTGGGGGAAAAAGGCTTTCAGGTGTGATGTGTAAGTCGACTTTCATATGCGTGGTTTCTATTGTGTGAACATTTAAGAGGACACTTACACTGTGCTATTACTTACAAGCGTCAATTCTCCAGGGCTATGCCAGATACTTGAAATGGTGTTATACACACTAATTGAATCAATATGTCTATCTAATAATCTGTTGAAGTTGCCTCTGAGCTCACACAACTCTCATTTAAACTTTCAAAAAAGAAACACCAAACATGATTAAATTTATGTTAACAGCCCAGCAGCTGTTTAAATAATGTGTTAAAAACACAAACTGCTTTCCAACTCTGATGTGAAGCATAATTATTTACTAATGAACTTTCCAGCCATCTACACAATTAAAGTAAAATCCTCACAACAAAAATTAAGGTATGTGCAATCATTTTTCAAAAAATTGCCTCAACAAATTTTCACACAATATAAAAACTCTGTTCCTTTTACCTGGAAATAAATTAATACATACATCGTACAAAACAGCTCCCTCATAGCATCCTTAAAGTATTCATTTTAGAAATGGTTGGACAAGTCCAGACACTGGTGACACTCAACTGCAGCTGAGGCATTTGAGAGTAGCATTCTAAGTCTGAACATCACATTACCTCATTTTCTTTAAGTTCCTGATCTCTCTCTCTCCTTTCCCAATATAGTTAGATTATATATTTCTTAAACCTACTAGAGTGACTTGATCAAGACAGTCCTGGTTCTGAAATATGATTACTATTCTAAAAGCACTGTAGAAGAAAATTACTCTGCACTTGACTGAAGGAAACCAGGGTCTTTACTTCCCTTTCTGCCACTTAACTAGTTCTGGGACTTCGGGAAATTTGTTTATGTTGACTCAGCCTCCTGCATCACCTAAAACATGGTGATGTTTAGACCACATAGCAGACCACACACTTTTACTGACCAGCACAGAAAAATAACATTTGATGTTCCTAGATGAAGCCTAGATAAAACAGTCTCTACACTGAGGATTTAGAATCCTTTTAATAATTGCAATAATACAAAAATAATTTATAATTTTTACTGATTTAAAACAATTCACATTGTCTCATTGGATACTCAGAACCACAGAAGATTATAGGTAGGACAGACACAGATAAATGGAGGTTGGTTGCTAAGTAACGTTCCCAAGTAAATGATATCAACGCAAGATTTTCTGCCTTTTGTCTTCGCCATCTTCCTATGACACAATACTGCCTATCCAATTAAGCAAGTAACTAACAGTAGTATTACATTTACAAAAAATATCAGTCCTGAGCAAATAGATCTTTCTGATGCTATAAAATTGTGCCCATAAGTTGGAGAGGATACCCGGAATTCAAGTCCACATCGGTTATATAAAATAAAAATATGTTTCCATAAACTGAGGTGTAGATGAATACTTTCAAGTCTGGGAGGCTTGTGCCTACTCAAATGAAATACTTTTTCATTTGTAGATTTACTTTGGTCTCAAGGCAGGGACAAGTTCATGGAGTGCAACAAGTACCTGAAAAATCTGCCAATATTCAATTCTTCTCCTGATGCCTACTTTTTCTATATTCCCTGTCATGACTTATGGGTGGTAGGTAAAGACAGCCATTGGAGGAATAAGTCGCTATTATCAACTTTAATCTCTAAACCAACAGTTATAGAGGATGGCATTTTAAGACTTCCTTTGTGGTCACATTTTGACAGTCTTGTGTCAATTTTTGTTACAAAGATAAATCCTATCGATGAGTAGCTCATGCAATATTTCATGTACATTTAAAGAGATCGTCACAACAAAATAAATACCAAAAAAGTACTCTTCCTCCTTGAAAAAGAAAAATCAAGTAAAACTAAGGAGCCAAGACCTGTGACCCCTGATGCTCTCCAACAACACACATGACCTTCTATAGCAGGCCATCAGCAGACCACACACCTTTACTGACCAGCAGAGTGGCACCACCACAGCCCAAGGATGAAGTTTCTATTTTCCGGAAGACAACTAGTTCTTTGGAAATGTACAACGTGGAGAAAATAAGCCTAGTTTAAACAGAAATGCCACAGGCAAACAAAAGTCTATCCTGTTATCCATCCTTTAAATAAATGACTGCATTTTTCAAGTCCCAGAGATTCAGTATCTGCCATGTCTTGCATATCCAACTTCTTTTTGTTGCATTTTAATGGGCAACACAGAACTCCTCTTAAGATTGCCCATGTCCTTGCACCTGGAACAATTTCAACAACTTTCTAGCTGGGTCTCTCTTCAGGTTCTTGCTGTACTCCACACCCCCCAATTCTCTTCCTAAAGCTGAGCTCATGATACCCTTTTAAATGTTTTCCATAACTGGACTGTTTGCTGCCTACAAGTTAAAGACAAAGTATCAGTGTGGACTTTAAGGACCTCCACAGCACAGTTCCATCATTGCTCTTGGTCCTATGTCCTATTACTCCCTTAGTTATTCATACTTTTTCCAGTCATTCTTCCTGGAACTTATCCCATACATCCCTATTTACTTTTTTTTTTTTTAACTGATCCTGATTTTTTCTAGAGTCTTTCTCCTACTTCTATCAATGTCAGCGTATCATCAAAGCTCACTGCATGTAAGTCACTTCAGTCATGTCTGACTCTGTGTGACCCTATGGACTGTAGCCCACCAGGCTCCTCTGTCCATGGGATCTTCTCCAGGCAAGAATACTGGAGTGGGTTGCTGTGCCCTCCTCCACAGGGTCTTCCCGACCCAGGGATCAAACCCATGTCTCATGTCTCTTGCACTGGCAGGCAGGTTCTTTACCATGAGCACCACCTGGGAAGCCCCTCAAAGCTCACTTATCTTCTACCTTTTGTCATGAAGTATTCCCTGTGCAAAAAGATGCATTACAGTGATTTCCAATAGCATCCCACTCCAGTACTCTTGCCTGGAAAATTCCATGGACAGAGGAACCTGTTAGGCTGCAGTCCATGGGGTCGCTAAGAGTCGAACACGACTGAGCGACTTTACTTTCACTCTTCACTTTCATGCCTTGGAGAAGGAAATGGCAACCCACTTCAGTGTTCTTGCCTGGAGAATCCCAGGGACGGGGGAGCCTGGTGGCCTGCCGTCTGTGGGGTCGCACAGAGTTGGACACGACCGAAGCGACTTAGCAGCAGCAGCATTCATGTATTTGCCTTTAACTCTACATTCCCTGATAGCTCAGCTGGTAAAGAATCCACCTGCAGTGTAGGTGACCCCAGTTTGATCCCTGGGTTTGGAAGATGCGCTGGAGAAGGGATAGGCTACCCACTCCAGTATTCTTGGGTTTCCCTTGTGGCTCTCAGCTGGTAAAGAATCTTCCTGCAATGCTGGGTTCGATCCCTGGGTTGGGAAGATTCCCTAGAGAAGGGAAAGGCTACCAACTCCAGTATTCTGGCCTAGAGAAATCCATGGACTGTATAGTCCATAGGGTTACAAAGAATCAGACATGACTGAGTGACTTTCACTCACTACATTCCCTATGGTATAAGGTTTTTTAAAAGAAATGCTTTATTCACAATTGTAAAACTGTCTTCCCTTTACATACACTAGGTGCTCAATAAATGTTCATTGAACTCTTGCTGCAGCTGATTTACCTATCATACTTCTTAAGTTACAGAGATTGCACATAAATAATTATAATAGAGCTACGTATTAAACACAAATCAGCAACATAACATTAATTAAAGGGCCACTGCATAAAAGAAAAGACTTCAAGTGCATTACATACATCACTGATATAATCATAACAGCTGCTCTGTGAAGTATATACTACTACCTTCATTTTACAGGTGAGAAAACTAAAGCTCAAAGTGGGTGAAGTAACTTGTTCAGGTCACACATCTATTCAGAGCCAGATCTGAAACTAGAACTGAGAACTAAAGACCAAATTCTGGATATTTCCCCTGTGACATCAAAAGCAAAATCAGTTACCAGTTACCAGTAAAGGAAAACAGGGATGCCAGTATGTTAAGGAAGAATAACTTTGGATCGGTGTGTGCCATCTGCCATTTTCTCTACTGCATGTAGAACACAGGTGTAGTAGTTTGCCAGCTTTGAGTAAAGAGAAATTTGTCTGAAAGACTGTTCTGGAAGAAGACCAGCTTCCACTGCCAGATTTTCTGAGCATGGATTTTATTTCATATAAGAGCAATCTACTTTGAACTGGTGTTTGGCAACCATCTGCTTAACATAACTGTGGGAGGTTTGTGAAGCAAATTACATTCTGAAATTCTCTCTTTTAATAAGGGGAGTAGAAATTTTCTAACCAGACTTCTGTAAGAAATAAAATCATTACTATAAAATCCAGCTGAGTGGGCATATTCTCGAAGGGATCCACACATGAGATTGCCAGAGGTCACTGAGGACGCTTAAACCAGGTCAGAAGGCAGTGCCGCCGGCACGCTAAAGAGAAAGAGATAAGAAATGGAGCAGGGTTTCCATTACGGGGCAAGAATGACAGAGGAAAGAACCAACGCCAGGAGATGCACTTCCTCAGCTTTACTGAGTCTCTGAACAGAAAGTGACAGAGGAACCTAACAGCTTTCCTACCCTGGGTTCAAGTATCCCTGGGTGCTAAAACCCACAACAAACATCAAGCCTACAGAAGTTCTTTCCCTGATGTTCTTTCATAAACACTTCACTATTTGTATGAAATAAGGAGAGTCAATATTTGGCCCTGAGGTGCAGAGGATTGTTTAGTTAAAAATGTTAAATCAAGAAAATGTATCAAGCTGTAGCAAAAAGAAAACTTATCATTGTGATTAAGAAAAATGAATCTGGATAATCACCCAGCAAATTTTATTTCCTACAGTGTAGCAGCGGTAATATTTTTGGTTTTTTTTTTTTTTTTTTGCAATGTTCATACCTGTTTCCTACCCTGAATGAATAGACACTTTAGTTGGTCTTATAGAGTGAATCTGTTAACAGATAAAATAATTACAAAGCAGTGTAGGAGGTATTAGGTGAGTAATAGAAATGCTGGATTAGAATACCTTTATTTAAGTACATATGTGAACATTAAGAAGTCATTTAGCAACTTCTGTGGCAGTCCAGAAACTAAGACTCCATGCTCCCAGTGCAGGGGGTCTGGGTTCGATACCTGGTCAGGGAACTAGATCCCACATGCTGAAACTAAAGAGTTTGCATGCTGTAACTAAAAGATCTTGTGTGCTGGAACTAAAACCCAGCACAGCCAAATAAATATTTCGGTGAGGAAGTCATTTAACACTGTCCCTGTTTCCTACTATGTAAACGGGGGATAATAACCTCTATATAAAAATCATAGAGCTTGGGAAGCAGAGTCACTTTAGCGCAGGCAGAGAGCCTATGGCTAAGAGATTCGGTATTCTAGAGTTTAAGGTCAGACTCTTTCACTTATTAGTGACATGACCTTAAGAAATCTCAGTCTCATTTTTCTCATCTATAAAGTCAAGATAATGATATTGCCTGCCTCCTAGGGCTATTCTGAGCATTAAATACAACTGTATATAAAACAGCCTTAGAGCTATTTCACTTATCAATACAGTTACCATATGAAAGCATATTATAAAACATAGGACATTGAACAAATGTAACTACAGGAGTTTGTTTACTACAGGGAAGCACAGGCTTCATGAAGAAAGTGGTATTTAAGACAGTACTTACAGGTTGGTTATGCCATATATAATAAAGAGAGAAGGTAGGTGGCACTTAAGATGGGGGGCAAGCATAGAAAGAGGAAAGATGTATGAATACATGTTGGTTTTGAATGACACTATTTTTTTCTGAGTGTATATATTCAATGGGTAACATGAATAGAAAATATTTAAAATTAAAGAGTTTAAAATAGAATGATGGGGATTCATGGTTACAGGTAGAAACTTAAAAGACAAGTGCTATCAACTTATTAGAAGATTGTGTTTCAATAACCACAGTATGAAAGACTGTGAAAACTCCTTAGAATTGCTTCATTAATCCATTCACAATTACAGAGCACCTGCTCTGTGGCAGGTACCATAACGCAGACAGCGAATAGGACAGATATGGTCCTTGCTTTCATGGCCTTTCTGACATTTATACATACATACATATATATATATATATATATATATATATATATACCCTTTTTGTTTTTATATATGGGCACCTATGAACAGCAAAATATTATGATGTGAAATACAATGATTTGTAAGCCCTCCCCCCAGCATGTGCTGCTGCTATAAAATCTCACTGCAAAATACAGAGCATAACTAACCAAACAATACTTTCATAAGATCACTGCTTCAAAAAAACCAGCTTCTTCTGAATTGCAAGTAGTTACTTTAAGCATGTATTGATCTGTGAAACAAAGTTCTGATTACTGAATGTGTTGTCTGTTTCCATTTCTGGAACATCCTTTAACCAGCTGTCTAAAGTTCATAGCTAAAGTATATGAAACATACTTAAAATGATGGCTTAGTTTGTTCTATGTAGCGTAGAAAGCAAATTAAACAGATGTGGCTGATATTGTTAAAGGGCATACAAATAGCTTGTTTTAGCTTGTAAATGTAAGCTACTACAGCTATTAGATGCAAAAGAGCCCCTTATTCATTTAAAAAATACTTCCTTTAGAATACTTGATACTTTCCCATCATAAGACTAAAACTTATACAATTGAGTTTTATTTCTTCACCTCTTAACTTATGATTTTGTGCTGATCTTGCATCTCTGTCACCTGTACTTGGATGTGTTACCTTCTAAGAGACTTAGCTTCCTCATCTGTGAGACCTAGATAATGCTACTTACTTGTGCAGATAAAATAATTAAAAGCCTACCTGCCTGAGGCCATGATTCTTGAGGTCCCTTCTGTCTATGGTATATTTAACTTATAGGATACAAACAGACTATCCTTGACATTTTATGTAAAAAATGATTTGTGTAATCAGTAATAATAATTAGCTACTTAGTATCTCAATGTAATAGTCTCTCTACAAAAAATCATTGCCAAAACTGATGTCAAGAAACTTACACCCTATGTTTTCTTTTAAGAGTTTTATGGTTACAGGCTTAAATCTGTAATCCATTCTGAATTCAGTTCTGTGCAGGGAGTGAGACAGTAGTCCAGTTTCATTCTTTTGCATGTGGCTGTCCGGTTTTCACAGCACCATTTATTGAAGAGGCTGTCCTTGACTCATGTCTTCTCTTGGCTCCTGTGTTGTAAATTTACTGACCGTACACGCATGGGGCTTTTTCTGGGCTGTTTTGTTTTCATCTGTGTCTAATTTTTTTGGTAATATCATACTGTTAGGATCACTATAGCTTTGTAATATAATTTGAAATCAAGAAGTATAATGTCCCCAGCTTTGTTGTTCTTTCTCAAAGGTTGATTTGGCTATTCAGAATCTTGAGTAGCTTAATACAGATATTAGGATATTTTTCTATTTCTCTGAAAAGTAACATTGGAATTTTGATAGGAACTGCATTGAATCTGTAGAATCCTTTGGGTCACATAAACATTTTAACAATATTATTCTTCTGATCCGAGAACACAAAATATCTTCCCATTTATTTGTGTCTTCCTCAATTTCTTTCATCAATGTTTAATAGTGTACAAAGTTTTCAATGTACAGATTTTTCACCTACTTGGCAAAATTACTAAGTATTTCATTTTTGGGGGTGCAATTATAGATGGGATTGTTTTCTTAACTTTTCTAATAATTCATTGCTAGGACATTCAAATGTAACTGATTCTTGTATATTGATTTTGTACTCTGCAACTTAACTGAATTTGTTAGTTCTAACAATTTTTGAGTGGAGTCTTTAGGGTATTCTACATATATCATTGATCTGCAAATAGAGATAATTTTACTTTATTCTTTCTGATCTGGATGAATTTTATTTCTATTTTTTAATAAAGTCAAGATATGGAAACAATCCAAGGTGTCTTTCAATGACTGAATGGATAAAGAAGATGTGGAATCTAACTATAAGAGAATATTCAACCATAATAACGAGGAAAATCCTGTTCATAACAACATGAAACTAAGTCAGATAGAGAAAGACAAATACTGCATGGTATCACTTACACATAGAATCTAAAGTAAGTCAAACTTACAGAAACAGAGAATAGCATGTGTGTGCCAGGAGATGGAAGGAAGAGAAAATATGGAGAGATTAGCAAAAGAGTACAAACTTCCAGCTAGAAGATGAATAAATCTGAGGATCTAAAGTATAATATGGTAACTAAAGTTAATAACACTGTTTTGTTTAATAAAAATTTGCAAAGAGTGTAGAATGTAAGTGTTCTCACACACACATAAATATGTGAGATATGGATACATTTATTAACTATGAAGGAATTCTTTCACAATGTATACATATATTAGTCCATCACTTTAAATATCTTAGTTTTGTCAATCTTCAATAAAGATGAAAGAAATCCAAGAAGTTTTGAAAAATACATAAAAATGTCTTTATACAAAATATGTTCCTGGGTTTGGGGTTCAGAAAAAAAATCTATCTTTTATATTTGACCTGAAAACAGCATATCTCTTAATGTATTTCTGAAGATCACAAGTAAGAGCTTGTTCAGATGTGAATGTATGTGTTTATACATAGTATATATGAGTTCCCCTGGTGGATCAGATGGTAGAGAGTCCACTGCAGTGTTGGAGACCTAGGCTCAATCCCTGGGTAGGGAAGATCCCCTGAAGAACAAAATGGCAACCCACTCCAGTATTCCTGCCCGGAAAATCCCATGGATGGAGGAGCCTGGCAGGCTACAGTCCACAGGGTTGCAAGAGTTGGACGTGACTGAGTGACTAACACACACATAGTATGTGTACTGCAAACCAAGTTGGCATGTGTGTAGGATGTTCTCTATTAAGCAATAAATGTTAGCTACTTAAGCAGCAGATAGTATAATGTGATGAATGTCCCATCCCCATGTGTTTCCCTCAGCTGAATATTGGCTGGCATCCAGAAGGGGGGGAAAAAAGCTAAACAAACACAACATATTCAAATCTTAAAAAAAAAAAAAAAAAAAGAGTACTACAACCTTCACAAAAAGCACAAAGTCCTTGACTCAAATAATGCTATGAAGACGTCTTTGAAATTTTCTTATATTCTACAGTGTCCCTGTTAGGATGTGAACCCTGCCATTATGTACAGCTTGCTGCTGTTTTCAAGTTTCCTCCCCATCTGGGACTAAGAGGCAAACTGCATGTTTCCAGGGAGGGGGAAATGCATTACAGTACAGATTCCTCAGTACTTCACACGGACAGTACAAGCCCAGCGATACCAGCTATAGTTGATCCTTCCAACAACTGGTCACCAGGTTTTATCCATGCTAAGTTTCTGGAAATGTAATGCAAGTTGTTAGTTTTAGAAGCCTAGAATTTTTCTTTGCTTGAACCTGACAGGGCATTTTTACTCCTTGCCCACTTTCAAAATGAGTGAAGTGATTTCAGGGGCACAAAAAGACCCAAATCTAGGATTTTTGTCACATGTGTCTCACAGCTCACTGTCCTCTTCTCAGCAGGCTGCCTTTTTGCGAGGCAGCACACACTTACCAAAAGTACCTCATTCCGTGGAAGCTGTCAGTAATTACTGCAATGAACTTTAAATCTTTTTCCTCTAACTACTATAGTAGTCCAGAAATAATGAAACGACTTCTCCATACTTTAAAATGTCAAGCTGACCACTCAAAAATTGAAGTGAGGTTTCTCCAGGAAGGCCCAGATGATAAGACATTTTATGAGCCTTTCGTTTCATCTCTTGTTCCATTACTACACTGCCTTAACACCTTCACAGTGTAGCAACACCTTCTGGGACAAGCCGAAACTAAAACAGACCACAAAAGCTGCCACCTGAACAAAGTTAACAGTATGTGCCTGGCAAGTGCAAGCTATACATGGTTTTTTCTTTCCTTGATCTGACAGTATCATTTGAATTAATTTTATTTTCTTCCTTTAGTGCTATTTCTAATAGTTGAAACATGCTGCATGATTAATCTGCCTAATGGCAAGTTATCCTTCCTTTAATTGCACAGTAATATTTAAAAAAATATATACCCAGTATATTCTGTTATTTTCATGCATTTCAGGGCTAAATTTATTTTCAAATGTCTGCTTCAATGTTCATACTTGGAGATAAAAAAATCTCTCTCTGAAATTTGAACTAACATCCTTAAACTCATGAAGCTTTAAACTCCCAGCTGACACCAGAATTATAGATTTTCAAGGTTAACGGGAATATAATAAAACCTTGGTGCAGTTTTTCAGATAATATAGAAATCACGTGACATAATTTTAACCATGCTCAATTTTGGCAAAGAGAGGTACATTATTAAGAAAGAGATGTACAGAGATCAAATAAGGTTTAAATGGTGTATCTCATCCCTTTCCCATAAAAATAAGAAATAAGTAAGCAAATCCATTCATTTATTACATATTCAGAGAGTGCAATTTACACACTACACTGCTAAGTGTTGGAGTATATGTAAGGGTGAAGAAGACAAGCTTGGCTTATGATGGAGTCAGAGATGATGCCAACCACATAGGTGGTTCTCCAGGAGGAACACAGTGCCAGGGGAACACAGGTCTCAGTGACAAGTTTAGAGTTTGAGAGGAGGAAAAAGAAGACAGGAGAGCCAATGATGGTGTCCAGGCCTCTCAAAATAGTACTCTTACAAAGAAAGATACAAGGATCTCAAAGGTTAAATCCAGTATCAGCGGGGCCACAGGAATTCATTCGTTATGTGGGTCAATTTGAAATGGCTACTAGCCATGGAAGGAGGAGATGAAAAGACAGAAGTACTAACATTTGGTGAAGGCCGATTTTGTTGAGTATTGTCAACATTAGCCATTTAATTCCCAAACAGAACTTTCTGGTAGTTATAAGCTTCATTTTACAGAAGAGGAAGCTGAGGATCAGGACAACATCATAAAGCTATGATGAATACTATGCCTCTGAAATCAGCCAAATACCCTTAGAGTATATTTCACTGGTTACAAAGGGAACCAAATAAGGGGAGGGGGAACCAACTTCCACACATATGGGAACCAACGGGAGGAAGAAAACAACTTTACAAATATAGGAATTCAAAGTTCATTCTCTAGTGATGGCGCCATCCTCTGATGTATTATACTGAGTATTCTACACACATGTGTTTGTTAGAACTGACCTTAGAATACAGAATAAAGGTACAGAATAAAAGTACACAACACTAAACAAAACACAAACTCATTTACTGAGTAACATGTAAGTAAGTAAAATGAAACAAATTACACCAAAGTACAAAGAATCTGTATAGACAAGGAACAGAATGCAATGAATGAGTCTAGGAATTAGAATTTTAAGCCTGATTTTGAGGTGGCAAAAGTGTAAGTGTTCATTCATGCCACAAGAATGTTTGGGTATAACTTTTGCCCCAGATATTTTGCTAAGCACTAAAAATAGAGTGACAAAATCAGAGAGAGTACTTGCCTTCATACTCTGCTCAGGTCAGGTGGAAGCAAAGGAGGACAGCAATCATTCAAGAGTCTGTCTGGAAGGAGTCAGCATAATGGCAAAGAGTTTAGAATGAGAGAGGTTCAGAGCAAGTCACTAAAATTCCTGGAATTGAGGACTTGCAGCCCTACCATGTATCCTTTTTATCAGAAATCACTCAGTTCATTACTATTCTATTGATGTGAATTTTTCTTTTCACCATGTAAACATCTAGGGTTTCCAGGTGGTTCAGTGGTAAAGAATCCGCCTGCCAAGGTAGGAGATGGGGGTTCGATCCCTGGTCCAAGAAGGTCCCCTGGAGAAGGAAATGGCAACCATTCCAGTATTCTTGCCTGGAAAATCCCATAGACAGAGGAGCCTGCTGGGGCTACAGTCCATGGGGTCACAAAATAGTCAGACAAACAACAAATGCAATTAACAACAACAAAGAGATGAACAAACAACAAATGGAAACAACCAACAAAGCAGAATATTTACCACTGAAAAATATACATTTAAGTAGCAGCTGGTACGTCTCACTAGTAATTCCTAGAGCTCCTTTACCACATATATAAACAAATTGCCTAATTGCCTTTTTCCATGATGAAGGCAGTCCAACAATTTCAGCAAACTCTAAAAAAACCAAAACATACACACACAAAATCTGAACAAAAACCTAAAACAAAATCCACTCTATTCACCATCATTAGATACAAGATCACTCTGACATGTAATAGAACATTTGGTCAAAAAGTAATGGCTGGGCTACAATTTCTACATGCTGATAATAATCACTGCAAGCTTTCACCATGCTGCCATTTTCTCTGTCTTAATGAAATTCACTTGTCAGTTCCATTTTGAAACAATGAATTCTGGCCTTGCATGACAAGGTAGCATTAAAATCTCTTTTCTTTTCCTAATCAAATCAGCTAATACTGAAAAAAAAAAAAAAAAGAAAGAAAGAAGAAATTCTTCTAACTAACTGGTCAAAAAAAGTTAGTTTTCCTGTTTCTTTCCTTTCTGTTTCCACTGCTGAACTCCTCAAATACTACCATCTGCTTCTTTAAAAACAAACAAACAAACAACAGTCTGTTGTCAACTAGTATATTGAGTAAAACCAGCCAAAATATGTAGTACTATGGCAACCCCCTCCAGTATTCTTGCCTGGAGAATCCCAAGGACAGAGGAGCCTGGTGGGCTGCTGTCTATGGGGTCGCACAGAGTTGGACACACAGCATACAAAGGTAGGGAGTAATGTGGTAGATAGTCTAGAATTTACTTCTACTCCAGCTGTGGGCTTTATTAGTATTATCTTTCACTGGTATTGAACCTGTCCTATAATGGAATCTGTCACAGAGCAGCTCATTCTAAAATAGAGAAAGCAAAGAAACCTGTCTCCTTATCCTGACTTTAATTATAAATGTCTATAAAGCCTTAGTGAATTTTAGCATTCTTAAAAGTAAGCCTGATAAGAGAATGGGTTGCTATTTATCTTTTTATCTCTATACATAGAGTATCTTTTCAAGTCTAATACACTAGACTACATTTTCTATTGTTCTTATTTTGTGCTTTAAGTGTTAACCCAATAGAAATTAAATATGGCCCAGAAAGTGATGTGAAACTTCAACTCAAATGACACATGAACCTGTTAAAGTCTAGGGCACTAAAACCTATCCAGTTAGACCCTGAATTTATGTTCTTTCTATATATTTTATTTCTGCTTAACATTGTAACATATTCTCTAATGATGCCTAATGTTTCATTTACTCATCAATTTAATAATGCATAAAAGTAACAAACAGTAAAATGCTTATCACTCAGTACTAATACAGTTCTGTCATGGGTGCAAGATGGCAGAAGATTTACAAAGGATTAGAAATATTTTCCTTAAAAACTTTAAAATATTTCTTAAACAATAATGATAAGTCCATACTCTTCATGATGTGGGGAAAGAAGAAAATCACATTTTCCATTCCTTTAAGAAACATAACAAAGAAAAGAAAATAAAAGAAACAAATGCAGTTTATATGATACTAGGAAATGATACACAATAAACCTATCACAGGACTAGAAAGATGCCTAAATTCTACTACTTGTTAGTGGTGGGCTTCAATGAGTAAAATTGAAGGAAAACATTTTGTATCTCAGTTTCCCAATGAGTAAGTGGAAATAAACTAACTCCATAGTTCCCACAGAATAACTTTACAAAAGTCAAACAGAAAACACTTCCAGGGAAGTATTATACAAGTGTTTTCTCATAATCATGAAAATGTCTTATAGTTATGATCAGAGTTATTAAATGCTTGATGGGTAAATTGATAGAGAACACATTACACCTTTGATGGATGTACTTTCTATGCCACAAGAAAAGCAGCTAGCTGAAATTCAACATATATTTTTACCTTTCTAAACTGCAAAGCTCATATTAAACACATAAAACTCAAATCAGGAAAGTGAAAACCACACTGACTTCTAAAGAGTCAGAGGTCTGTACAAACTCACAAGTTAAACAAATCCAGAATGAAGTGAAAAACGGTCTCTAAAACCAACAAAATCTACAGGTTGAGAAAAAACAAATTTTAATTTTACTTATCAATCCCCAGGGTTCGGAAACATAGCTATTTGATCTAGTCCTAGTAACATTTCCCCAATCACGTAACTGTTCAACATTCTCTCAAACTTAAAAGAGTAACAGTAATTTTCATTATTTTGTTGCAAATATCCAGAGCACTGATCTAAATATCAGACCAATTACCAGTATAATAAAATAGCAAAAAGTAAGGAAAAAGAACTTGGATGAGACAGACCCATCTCTAACGAAAAAAATGAACAAAATAAGTCTTACTTGTTTTTCATGCTTTCCCTTCACTAGTAACCTAATATAAAACAAAATATAAAGAAACAAAATTACTCTAACATGTTTACAACTATACGGGAGTTTCCAGGCAAGAATACTGGAGTGGGTTGCCATTTCCTCCCCAAGGGGATCTTTCCAACCCAGGGATTGAATGTGGGTCTCCTGCATTGCAGGCAGATTCTTTAATGTCTAAGCTACCAGGAGAGCCCCATTCTGACATTTTATAAGTATTATATTCAAATATTTTCTGTCGAAGATTAAAATCCAGACAGAACATTAGTTAGAATTTACTAAAACACAACAAAACTCTTAAATCCAATTGACTGGCAATTTTTTTTTTTAAAGACTAACAAAACAATAACTACTTCATAGAAGTCATGGTATAAATTTCACTTGCAATCTAGATTCCGTTCTCTACTTCAATATTTACCAAGTTTTACTAGTAATAATATATCACATTTTCTGAAATGATTCCAATGAGAAAGAAACTCTGTTTTACACATTCTTTAAGAATTTTACTCCTCAAGATTTTGAGCATATTAATATGGTGATATTATTATTTAGCACATTAATAATATTATTATTACCACAGAAGATTATTATTACAGTTTTATTTAAAGTTTCAGAAAATGAACTCAGGCCAGAGAGATACACAGAAATCCTGATCATAAAACAGTAGTATCTTTTCTTCAACTAACTTTTAGGATTTTCACATTTGAAAGATTTGTGTACATTTGAAACTGATGCCCTATCATTAACATGATTCAGACAGTCTCACCTAAAAAAATGCTGAAATCTACACCATCTTATTCTGATCAGTTTAAAAAGTTTTATTTTGTTCTGCTGGTTTCATATAGCCTTATCCATATTTGAATGTATGTTTCATTCCCATTCACTAACACTAAATATGAAATAGTAGATCTCACTGGGAAAAGCTTCCTAAAAATTACGGCATCTAAAAGTGATATAATCCATTAGCACATGCCATGTATGTTTATGTTCATCAGCAAAATGGTTAATTAAATACTTAAAATCAGCATATCAGCAGCAATGTTTAAAATTAACCAAGAAATGAGAAAAAGGGCTACTCAGTAAAAAAATACATATATATGTTCTATGTGACTTAAATGTAGGTAGAAGTTCCAACAATATCATTAGTAGAAGTGTATTAATTTTTTTTTTTAACATTTGCTCTGGATTCATTTAAAATATATTATCTATTGACTGTCATTTGACAATTCTAGTACAAATATTGCTTTTCTGAGGTAGTATAAAAGCCTTCTTTAAAAATAAAACTAGTATCCTCAAAGGAAATAGCTGATTAATTTTCTTTAATTGACAAATATTAACAAAATAACCATTAGGTAATGTATACTAAAAAGACTAAATTTAATCCTCCTTAGTATGCGAGTCAGGAAGCAACAGTTAGAACTGGACATGGAACAACAGACTGGTTTCAAATAGGAAAGGGAGTACATCAAGGCTGTATATTGTCACCCTGCTTATGTAANGAGTTGAATCATTGGAAAAGACTCTGATGCTGGGAAGGACTGGGGGTGGGAGCTGGTGATGGACAGGGAGGCCTGGCGTGCTGTGATTCATGGGGTCACAAAGAGTTGGACATGACTGAGCGACTGAACTGAACTGAGGGGTGAAAAATACACATAAAATGTATTCACGTGACTTCTATCTGGGTATAATTTAAGCACTGACATACAATCTGAAGAATATGAAAAGAAAATTTATGATCTTTCCTCACCTGGGATGAATGGCTTCCCGGGTGGCGCAGTGATAAAGAATCTGCCTGCTGAGGCAGGAGATGCCAGAGATAGGAGTTAAGTCCCTAGGTTGGAAAGATCCCCTGGAGTAGGAAATGACCACTCACTCTAGTATTCTTGCCTAGAAAATTCCATGGACAGAGGAGTCCTGAGAACTACAGTCCCTGGGGTTGCAAAGATTCAGACGCAACTAAGCACAACACAACCTCAACCTCATGGGCATAAAGTAATTAAAAGCAAACACTAAAAATACACCATCACCTAGGTACCAGACTTTACCAAATTTAGGTTAATGGCACACAGCAAAATGTAGAGGAATTATGGCATTACAGCAATTCACATACACATTTTGAAGAACACAGACACACAAAAAACTATTTTTTAAATTGCTATTTGTAAAAATCAATATAGATGTTTTCCAAACTATTTCTACACGTGAGAACATTTAAGCTAAAACTAGATTTTTGCAAACAGGGAGAAAATATGAATTAAGCTTCATAAAACCCAAGATTCTTTTCAAGAATGAATGTGTCATAGGAATTATCTCACAGTTTTTCATTTACACAGAAAAACCCATTTGTAGATAAGATGTTCCATTTGTTCCAAAATACAGAAACACGAAAAGATTCCAATGACATAATGTCATTACTAAAATAATAATAGAATTCCTAAATATAAGATATACATTAAGACATAGATAACACAGAACTATTAGGAAATAATGTGTATTAAGCATATAATGTTAATCAGAAAATTAAATGACAGCTTGTAATTTAGTTTCACTGACATAGCATCTATGATCTATCCAGTATTTGTACACTACAGTCTTTTAATTAAATCAAATGAGATAATGTATGTGAAATACTTTTCAGCTCTAATGACAAATGTATTAACTACAGTTATTATGACAGCTCAGGAATTAAATATTTAACACATAAATGAGGGGAAATGGAATACTGTCATCTCCTTTCCTCAATACTATGGTATGGTTATTCATTTTCAAATGTTCAGGAAAATTTCTATAAGTTATTTTAAATTAAGGAAAGCCTGCAACACAGCCCATTTCCACATCCAATTCACTATAAAAAAAACCCTACAATTCACTATAAAAAATCAAGCATATGAACTTACAAAATCAGGACACCTGCAATTAAAATAAAAGTCTTCAAGGAAAATTCTGGTTACCTCAGAATAAAAGCTGGTTACATACTGTCAAGGCTGTCTACTGTCACCCTGTTTATTTAACTCATATGCAGAGTACATCATGCAAAATGCTGGGCTGGATGAATTATAAACTGGAATCAAGATCTGTAGATGATACCACTCTTACGGCAGAAAGCAGAGAGGAAATAAAGAGCCTCTTCATGAAGGTGAAAGAGGAGAGTGAAAAGCCTCACCTGGCTTAAAACTCTAAATTAAAAAAACTAAGATCATGGCATCTGGTCCCATCACTTCATGGCAAATAAATGAGGAAAAAGTGGCAACAGTAGCAGATTTTATTTTCTTGGGCTACACCACCACAGCGGACAGTAATTAGAGCCATGAAATTAAAAGACACCTGCTCCTTGGAAGAAAAGCTATGACAAACCTAGGCTGTGTATTAAAAAGCAGAGACAACACTTAGCCAACAGAAGTCCATATAGTCAAAGCTATGGTTTTTTCAGTAATCATGTATGGACGTGAGAGATGGACCATAAAGTAGGCTGAGAACCAAAGAATCAATGCTTTCAAACTGTGCTGGAGAAGACACTTGAGAGTCCCTTGGACTGCAAGGAGATCACACCAGTCAATTCTAAAAGTAATCAACCTTGAATATACATTGGAAGGTCTGTTGCTGCTAAAGCTCCAATACCTTGGTCACGTGATTTGAAGATGGATTCACTGGAAAAGACTCTGATGCTGGGAAAGACTGAGGGCAGGAGGAGAAGGGGGCAACAGAGGATGAGATGGACTGGATGGCATCACTGACTCAATGAATATGAATTTGAGCAAACTCTGGGATATAATAAAAGACAAGGAAGCCCGGTGTGCTGTAATTCATAGAGCTGCAAAGAGCTGGACACAACTTAACAGCCGAACAACAACATAAGAACTGTTGTGTAAAACCAGACTGAAATTGTTAAGGAAATCTGAAAAAAAAAAAATGCACAGTTTATTCCAATTTTTGATGAAAACATTTCAAGAAAAATGCACGTTTTTTAAAAGGCAGAATTTTCCCTTATACAGATTATAAGACTATTTTGTCTGTTTACATTATAATGGAACTCATACTTAGTTTCATATAGTTCATAGAAATTTTTGAAATCTGCCATCTCACTAGATTGTCACACTACAATATAAGGTATAAGTATTTTCAAAATACATGTAAAGAAACTGAATCCCAAGAGACTCAATTGACCTGAGTAAAATTACAAAATAAAATGAAGAGTCACAACTTACATTTTGTTAGCTGTTTATTTTTGAGCCAAATATTGGGCTTTGTCTTTAAAAGTAAAGCCAGAAAGGAAATTTTACATTTTGGTAAAATAAAGTGAGTTGCTACCTAATTTTGATCATTAAGTGAATTACCTCCTTCATAAGAGTAAAAATTATTAAAGGTAGCTTCAACTAAAACTAGTCATGAAGATCTGCGGACAGAACTCTCAAGGTGGATCACTCCTCATCGATTACCGTAAGAAAGAAGTGATGGACCTTGGATCTCAAACAGGAAAGTGCCTTTACTTTACCACTAACAGGAAAGTGCCTCTATTTCCCTTGCAAGAGGAAGGAAGATTTTCTTCTTGTCCAGTAACAAGCTCAACCAGTGAGAAATGCCACAGCTTGGCCAATGAGAAGCCAGCACCACCCTGAACTCCCACCTCACTGAACTTTATTCTGTAACACCTGCTGATAATCCCCAGTTTTTTATATAAAAGCAAGTTCCCCTCCCTTGTTCTCTGGACGTCCTGTGCTCCACCACAGCTTTCATTTCCCAAACTGGAATTCCTCTGCTCATTCCTGAAAAAAATTCATTTTGCTGATGAAATAACTGGCTTTGTTAAAGTTAACATTACTCGGGGTCAAAGTGGATGGAAAAAACTTTCATAGGTACTCTAATATACAGGTTTTTGTTAAGCTTAAGATCTTAATAACAAACTGGATAATCTTAAATGCTAATAAAAAAAAAACTGCTTTAATGTTTTGTTTTCCAGAGGTAAAGAGCTTCTTTTTATCCTCTCCCTTAAGCTATCTATAACTTAGAGCAATTTGGTAAAATATACCTTTGTAACCGGTCTCATCACTTCATGGGAAATAGATGGGGAAACGGTGGAAACAGTCAGACTTTATTTTGGGGGGCTCCAAAATCACTGCAGATGGTGACTGTAGCCATGAAATTAAAAGATGCTTACTCCTTGGAAGAAAAGTTATGACCAACCTAGACAGCATATTCAAAAGCAGAGACATTACTTTGCCGACTAAGGTCCATCTAGTCAAGGCTACAGTTTTTCCAGTAGTCATGTATGGATGTGAGAGTTGGACTGTGAAGAAGGCTGAGTGCCAAAGAATCTATTCTTTTGAACTGTGGTGTTGGAGAAGACTCTTGAGAGTCCCTTGGACTGCAAGGAGATCCAACCAGTCCATTCTGAAGCAGATGAGCCCTGGAATTTCTTTGGAAGGAATGATGCTAAAGCTGAAGCTCCAGTACTTTGGCCACCTCATGCGAAGAGTTGACTCACTGGAAAAGACTGTGATGCGGGAAGGACTCGGGGCAGGAGGAGAAGGGGACAACAGAGGATGAGATGGCTGGATGGCATCACAGACTCGATGGACGTGAATCTGAGTGAACTCCAGGAGTTGGTGATGGACAGGGAGGACTGGCGTGCTGCGATTCATGGGGTCGCAAAGAGTCGGACACGACTGAGCGACTGAACTGAACTGAACAAAGGTTGAAGCATTAATCCTTTTCTCCCTCCATGATCCCTCAAAGGTTCTGAAACTCTTGTTAAATGTTCTTGTTTTTCAGAATAGTATGTATTTGCGAAAAGCCAACTCACTGGAAAAGACCCTGATGCTGGGAAAGGCTGAAAGTAGGAGGAAGAGAAGGGAGCAACAGAGGATGAGATAGTTGGATGGCATAACTGACTCAATGGAAATGAGTTTAAGCAAACTTCGGGAGATAGTGAAGGACAAGAGAGCCTGGCATGTTGCAGTTCATGGGGTTGCAAATAGTCACACATGACTTAGTGACTGAAAAACAACAAAGTATTTTCATGGGTTCAGTGAGAGTCTGTTCCCCTTGTAACAGGACACCTAATGAACCTGTCTAATGCTTCCTGTGGCATGTGGCTGTTAAATATGCTACAGAAGTCAATACTGACATACCCATATATTTAAACAGCCTTTTGATATATAATATTATATCTGAGCATTGGCTGAATGATGTTAATGTCTCTGTACCAGTGAATGGGTCCAGAGACACTGTCAGTTATGCAAACCTCCTGGCTACATCTTTACATGTGGAGGTCTTGGTAAAGTCTTTTGCTTAGGCAACTCACTGCCTTGACAGCAGGAGGATAAAAGGACAGTGTGCACTTGCTGCATTTACTTTTCTATTTTCTTCTTCATAACAAAATAGAAGCATCCCACTGGTCTATCTCATTAAACCTCTCTAATCACCCTAAAGGAGAACATCCAAGAAGCCTATGTGATTCCTGGTCTGCCTCCATAGTTAGAGCTTTCTTTCTATAGATGGGAATAAATGCCAACGGAACAAATGATCAGAAATATCTCCCTAACATTAGGAAAGTTGGCCAATTCCACAGCCAAAGCAGTTTTAGCTCAGCAATGATATCTGACTCAATGGCTAAAATAGTATTGGATAATAATATAGCACTTGATTATCTACTTGCTGAGCAAGGAGTATCTGTGTGATAGCCAACATGTCCTGTTGCACATGGAAAACTGCCTCTGGAGAGGTAAAAACACAGTAAAATTAGGAAACAAGCTACAGTAAATTTCACTTAACAACTCATGGTCTTTTGATCTATTCAGCTTCTTACCTTCAGATCTGGGCTCCTGATTTAGAACCATCATACAAACTTGGTTAGTTGTCTTGTTTTTAATCCTGCTCTGCATATTGTTAAGTTCTGTACCTGCTATTTGATGAACTTTTGTAAAAATCATGTACCTAAGAAGGTGAGCCGGTTTAATACTTTGAGATAATTCAACATTTATGACCCATGACAAAATACAGACTGGATAAGAAATGCCTGAGAGTTCTCCCAACACCTTTCCTTGTTACTCAAATGTGGCCTCAAGCCATTTCCAGTCTGTGTACTTTTTCTCCAACATGGGACATGGCAAGCAGGAAAAGTCCTTTCTGGCATATAGGGACAAACCACTAGATGTGGAGAACCTGACTCTTGATAAGCAATGCTTTCAAGAAAAGTTTTTAATCAAAAAGGGAAATGTAAAATTAATAAAGGAAATCTCAACTAAAATTAGAGTCAGGAATAAGTGCAGAGGGAATGCTCATGCCCTACCACTTGTCATCAGTTACCCCTTAACAGGAAGAGATGTACCTTGTATCTCCAACAGGAAGATGTCTTCACTTTATTTCCCCAGCAGAAGGAAAGAAGATTTTCTTCTTGTCCAGTGACAAGCTGAGCCAAAGGAAAATGCCATGTCTCTGCCAATGAGAAGCCACTGCCATGATGAACTCTTACTTTCCTCCAAAGAACTTTCATTTAGAACATATCTCCAACTCCCAACTTTCCTTGTGAAAGGAAGTACCCCTGCTTTGTTCTTTGCATTTGCCCATAGACTGCCATAGTTTGCATTTCCTGAACTGCAAATCCTATGACTATTTCTGAATAAACTCATTTTACTGGTGAGATAACTGGCTATTTATTTTTTCAAAGTTGACATAAGCATGGGCCAGATAGAAAATCCACAAACAGGATGAGACTCTACTGTAATTTCCTGCTATACAAGGTCATCCTTCTCTCCCATGTCAACCTCATAGCCAAACTGTATTCTCTAAGAGTTTTCTGTTTCTGGATCTATGAAAAACTATAGCCACATAATGAGTACTAACTTCTGAAATACCAGGTTGATATAAAAGGACTGGTCCATCATCATGAGGTTAATCTAAAAACTAAAACTACTGCATTTCTTTTTTTTTTTTTTAACATTCTTAATTCTTTGGGGTGAGGTGAAGGAATATCTATGAGCAATAGGCTTGATCCATAAATTTCCATCATAAAATTTTTTGCACACTACCAAGAGAAGAAGCTCATATCATCCCACCACAATTGGGCAGGATATGTTTGCCAGTTCAAACAAAACTGTATAAAATGTGAATAAAATACCCGAAGTTTCAGGTTTTTTTCTCTTTTACTTCCATTTTACTAAAAATACAAGGGACAATAAGGCATCTAATTGACCATGTTTTTCACTCTCCATTTTGATGTCTAGTGTGTCCTTTCCACACACATCCTAAATGAACAAGACCCTGTATATGCTTTCTTATCATCTGCCCCAATCAAAATTCACCTATCATTTCCTTTGTTCCCTGGAACCCTATCAAAAGCTTTTAAGAAACCAACTACTTAATTTGATAAATTGATGAGCTATTTCTAGCCCCCCAAAATTGATTAACACTTAAAAAATCACCTGTGCCCCAATTCAACTTCCTATAACTTATTACTAGAAAGTTCAAAAGAACAAAAGGAATAAAGATACTCAGGGGAAAAAAAAAAAAAAAGCACCAAGTTTGAGCTACTCTATAACCTGAGGTACCTATAAAGTATAAATATATCTGGTATATTCAGTTCTGATATATAACTATATACAAATATCTGGTATATTCAGTTCTAATGTGGTAACAGGTAAAGTGTCAGAGTTAGTTGTTCAGTCGTGTCCAATTCTTTGCGACCCCATGGATTGTAGCCCACCAGGCTCCTCTGTCCATACAATTATCCAAGCAAGAATACTAGAGTGGGTAGCCATTCCCTTCTCCAGTGGATATTCCTGACCCAGGGATTGAACCCAGGTCTCTTGCATTAGAGGCAGATTTTTTTTTTTACCATCTGAGCCACCAAGGAAGTCCCATAATAGATAAAAGAAAGTCTTTTTCACTTATCCAGTAATTTACATTTTATTAGTGATAAATTAGTTTTATTTATTCCAAAGAAGTTGAAGATTTACTTTAACATAATTATTTGCAGAATAGCTAAAAAAAAAAAAAAGATTATGAATTGATAACTACTGAAGCTAGGTGATGGATGCGTGAACGCTCATTAAACATCTACTTCTCTATTATTCAAACTTTTCACATTAAAAGTAAAGACAAAATAGGTAAGAAAATCAATCAGTTGATCAATCAGTCCAGGGGCAACAGTTATAAAAGCTCAGCCACTGTAATTTAGAAAGGCAAGAACCTTGAAAATGATTCAAATAGAAAATAAGTGATCAAACCTTTAACAATGTACAACAGTAAGAAATATGGGTAAAATGCAAGTGACTAGAACTGTATGTAAAGTAATTGAGAAGTAGTAAATATTTAGAAAATACTTTCAAAGAACTGCTTAAATATAGTAAAATTTCACAGACCTCATGGATACTTTTAAAAGCCCAATATTTGAAACAGTGAAAATTTAAGGTAAAATATCCGGGTTAGTCATGGTAAGGAATGATTTCATGATAATTTACCAAAAACTACATAATGCATATCACTGACTCAAAATCCTAACTAAGTTTGATCACATTAATAACTGCAACACACATGGAGGAAAAATAAGACCATTTACTAAGTTCTCTCCATAATCCTAAATTTAGTTCCAGGTGAAATGCTTGGTATAGTCTTGATGTATTCTCAAGTTATTCCTGATCATTAAAAAGTCCTTTCATAAAGAGTATTTTCTAAGTGGTAGGCTGGATTTTTTTAATGTAAATTTATTAAAACTGATAAAAAGTAATTAGAATTCTTCTTCATTTTCCAACATTTATTAACCTAGGCAAATTCATAAACTCTGAGGCTAGAAAGATGAATGAGGCAGAACCACTGCCCACAAAACTCAAGAGCAGACATTTCAGGTCTGGGAAGAGCACTTAAGAAACAGTTTAGGAAGACTTACAACACACAGATCTGGCCAGTGTTTTCCAAAGACTCAAACTGGGACATGACCCAAAGGTACACTGAAATCAAGATATTAGCCAGAATAGAAGGAAAAAAAAAGTATAAGAGTATATCGTTATTAGATTCAGTTCCACTCCAGTATCCATAATACTCTCAAAGCAGATGCAAGACAGGTGATGGGCAATGATCCAAAATGAAGTAGCAGAAGTCATTCATTCTTTTAAATATATAGTGAACTACAGTGAGCTCAAAGTCTGGTAGAGACAGAAAGTCAACAAATAGTGAGAATACTGTGGGATGAGTGCAAACAGATAAGCGGACTTAGATATGGGAGGAAGTGTAAAGGGAGGGAAGACCAAAGAAGGCTTCCCAAAGAATATGACAAAAAACATGAGGTTTGCCAAACTGTGTGGGAAGACATCCAGGAACAGGGAAAAACACGTATGGCTGCAGCATGAGTATGAAATAATAGAGTTTAACAATCGCTGCTCTGAAGCTAGTTATGGGGAAAGGGCAAGAAACTCAAAACCCTGAAAGCCAACCACACGCTCAGGCCTGAAGGACCTGAGGGACCAAGGTCAGACCAGGACTAACAAATGTAATTCTCCACCACACAGCTCCTAATGTCCTCTCTGGTTAGGGTCCAGAATCTGAGTCTGTTAAGGATATTCAGCTGTTTGAAGTCAGAGTTCAGGCTATAAAGTCAGACAGATTATTAAATATACTTTAATGAGAACTAAACTAGAACTAAACTAAACCGGAGACCTAATAAAAGCATCTAGAGAAGTAGTGGAACACAGAATCAAGTTATAAGTGAAGCTGACTATAAGTTATCCAGTATATGAAAAATCCAGGTTTTTTAGTAACATGCCAAATAGAAATTAATTTTTCTAGTTTTATTCTATTCAGTGTTAGGCACTACATGTTAATGCAATCTGCCAAGAACTCCAACAGCAATTAATATATATATGTGGGACATGGCAACCCACTGCAGTTGCCTGGAGAATCCCATGGACAGAGAAGCCTGCCAGGCTACTGTCCCATAGGGTTGCGAAGAATTGGACATGACCAAAGTGACTCAGCATGGCACAGTGCATATATATTATATGTATAAATTATTGTGCTAAGTTCAGGTAATAAAAAGTAATGATAAAGAATGACCCTTACACTAAAGAATCTTACAGCCTAATTAAGGAAATACAGCAACTATCTAAATAAATGAGCAAATATACAAAGTACGGTAAGTGTCAGATACGTGTTTGCTTTCATTTATCAACATATATTTTTCACTAGCTCATCCTATGATGTTATATTCATGCCAGAAGTCATGACATATACAATAACAGGAAAACTGATACAAGTAGCAAAAGCCCAGTATAGAATGAGTGCCTATGATGGTAATGAAGCAAATCCTTAGACTGAGTTAATTCTAAAACTCTAAGTCTATAGAGTTTGGCTCTTATATTCATAGTCGGCATTCACATCACTCAAATTACTCAAAGCCCTCAATATGCATGATGTGAAGGAATATTTATAACACAAAAATTTACCTCTTAAGAAGCAAGAGGTAAGTGTCCTTATTCAAAGTTTGGTGTGAGTATATAAATAACTGCTGTCAACTTTATAAGAATATTAAAACGACATACATTTTAGAGACAACTGTTTTGATGGGATTTTCAACAAATTAACTAACTATATTCATAAAAGCTGGGGACATTTTCACTACCTTTGTTCAAGATTTTCTTTTTCCTTCTGAAATATGTTTACAAAATATAATTTCAAAGTTGAAATTTTATTTTTCAGGGTTATTAGCAAGCCATTTAAGTTCTCCAAAGCATTGTATATTTATTTTCCTTCATATTTCTGTTTCAGACACAGAACAACTGACTGGCTCAAAATTGTGAAAGGAGTATGACAAGGCTGCATACTGTTACCCTGTTTATTTAATTATATGCTGCTGCTGCTGCTGCTAAGTCACTTCAGTCGTGTCCAACTCTGTACGACCCCATAGACGGCAGCCCACCAGGCTCCCGCATTCCTGGGGTTCTCCAGGCAAGAACACTGGAGTGGGTTGCCATTTCCTTCTCCAATGAATGAAAGTGAAAAGTGAAAGTGAAGTCGCTCAGTCGTGTCTGACTCTTAGCGACCCCACGGACTGCAGCCTACCAGGCACCTCCATCCATGGGATTTTCTAGGTAAGAGTACTGGAGTGGGGTGCCATTGCCTTCTCCAATTTATATGCAGAGTACAGAGTATATTAATGTGAAATGCCAGACTGGATGAATTACAAGTTGGAATCAAGATTGCCGGGAGAAATACCACAACCTCAGATATGCACAGGATACCACTCTGTGGCAGAAAGTGAAGAGGAACAAAAGAGGCACTTGATGAGGGTGAAAGAAAAGAGTGAAAAAAAGCTGGCTTAAAATTGAACGTACATAAAACTAAGATCAGAGAAGGCAATGGCAACCCACTCCAGTACTCTTGCCTGGAAAATCCCATGGACAGAGGAGCCTGGTAGGCTGCAGTTCACGGGGTCACGAAGAGTCGGACACAACTGAGCGACTTCACTTTCCCTTTTCACTTTCATGCATTGGAGAAGGAAATGGCAACTTACTCCAGTGTTCTTGCATGGAGAATCCCAGGGACGGCGGAGCCTGGTGGGCTGCCGTCTGTGGGGTCACACAGAGTCGGACACGACTGAAGCGACTTAGCAGCAGCAGCAAAACTAAGATCATGACATCTGGTCCCATCACTTCATGGCAAATAAAAGGGGAAAAGTAGAAGCAATGACAGATTTTACTAACTTGAGCTCCAAAGTCACTGCGGATGGTGACTGCAGCCATGAAATTAAGATGCTTGCTCCTTCGGAAAGCTATGACAAACTCAGACAGTGTATTAAAAGGCAGAGACATCACTGCCAACAAAGGTCCGTCTAGTCAAAGCTATGGTTTTTCCAGTAGCCATGTAGAGATGGGAGAGTTGGACCACAACGACTGAGCACTGAAGAACTGATGCTCTTGAACTGTGGTGCTGGAGAAGACACTTGAGAGTCCGTTCGAGTACAAGGAAATCAAACCAGTCAGTCCTAAAGGAAATCAACCCTGAATATTCACTAGAAGGACTGCTGCTGAAAGCTGAAACTCCAATACTTTGGCTACCTGATCAAAACAGCTGACTCACTGGAGAACACTCTGATGCTGGGAAAGACTGAAGGCAAAAGGAGAAGGGAGGCAGAAGATGAGATGGTTAGATAGCATTGACTGACTCAATGGATATGAATTTGAGCAAACTCTGAGAGACAGTGGAGGACAGAGGAGCATGGTATGTGGTAGTCCATGGGGTCTCAAAGAGTTGAACACAACTTAGCAACTGAACAATCATAACTATTTCATACTTTCAATAGAAGATAATAAACTTTCCAACCTTCAGTTAAAACAAGCCATATAAGCAAAACAATATCAAAAACTATACCATAGAAAGCAAGAAATATTAAAATAAGTGTCAAAAGGCCTCTGCTTTTACAATAATAAAGTTTAAGTAGCCTGCACAAGCTCTAGGGGAAAGAGTAGATTTTGAAGTAAGTTCAGTTCAGTTCAGTCGCTCAATCGTATCCTGCTCTTTGTGACCCCATGAATCCCAGCATGCCAGGCCTCCCTGTCCATCACCAACTCCTGGAGTTCACTCAGATTCACGCCCATCGAGTCAGTGATGCCATCCAGCCATCTCATCCTCTGTCGTCCCCTTCTCCTCCTGCCCCCAATCCCTCCCAGCATCAAAGTCTTTTCCAATGATTCAGTTCAGTTCAGTTCAGTCGCTCACTCGTGTCCGACTCTTCGCGACCCCATGAATCATAGCACGCCAGGCCTCCTTGTCTATCACCAACTCCCGGAGTTCACTCAGACTCATGCCTATCGAGTCAGTGATGCCAACCAGCCATCTCATCCTCGGTCATCCCCTTCTCCTCCTGCCCCCAAACCCTCCCAGCATCAGAGTCTTTTCCAGTGAGTCAACTCTTCGCATGAGGTGGCCAAAGTACTGGAGTTTCAGCTTCAGCATCATTCCTTCCAAAGAAATCCCAGGGTTGATCTCCTTCAGAATGGACTGTTTGGCTCTCCTTGCAGTCCAAGGGACTCTCAAGAGTATTCTCCAACACCACAGTTCAAAAGCATCAATTCTTCGGCGCTCAGCCTTCTTTACAGTCTAACTCTCACATCCATACAGAGGCCTCAGTTTAAATAACAGATCTGAGGCTTATCATTTACCAATTATTCAAACACCCCTTCAAACAAGGAAGCCACTGTAAACTGAACACATGCTGTGGAATCAAACCATCTTGATTTTAAATCCCAAAGCTGTCACTTACAGCTGTGTATCATAGAGCAAGTTAGCTGGCCTCTGTTTCTCTCCCCTAGAATGTTTCTCCAACATAAAAAACTGAATGAAAGGTACTTCCCACAGATAATTTCCCAGGATTAAATGGTGTGAAGTATATGAAATCATCTCACCTAAGGCCTACCACATAATGGTACTCAATAAAAGTGGCTCCCCAGGTGGTGCTAGTGGTAAAGAATCTGCGTACCAGTGTAGGAGACGTAAGAGATGGGTTTGATCCCTAGGTTAGGAAGATTCCCGGGAGAAGGGCATGGCAACCCACTCCAGTATTCTTCCCTGGAGAATCCCTTGGACAGAGGAGCCTAGTGGGCTACAGTCCATAGGGTCACAAAGAGTCAGACACGACTGAAGTGACTTACCATGCATGCACTCAAGAAAAGTTAGTTCTCTGTTTCTCTCCTTGCTCAAAGGATTCTCCAAACCCATAGTTTGTTCACCCAATATTAGTTTGGCTCTTACAGTCAGTGTTATATATTTAGTAATCATTTTTATTACAGTTTGGGACACAAAAATAAACATGTATGAGATCTAGAAGCAAAGCAAACAAAAATATCTTTGAAACAATCTTAAAATGATAAAAATATATGAATAAAAAATCATTTGCCACTTTAAAACAGAAGTGTACTTGAGAAGACAACAACTGTGACTTTCTCCAACCTTAAGGTTCTTAAAGCTCTTAAGGAAAGATACATGATGATAGCAAGTATCACATCTATCTTAGTCACCTGATGTCTTCTCAACATCAAGGATGGTAGTAGGTATATAGCAGATAGTGCATTAGCACTGCTGTACATATCAACACAAGAATGAATGAACGTGCCAGGAGAAATAACATTCTGTAGCCATTTCAGATACTGGAATAATCAGAGAATATAAGATACCTATGTTTTGTATGTTTGAGGAAATGAAATCCTTGAAAACATGAAAAAAAAAAAAGAATGAATGAAGTGTAAATAACATAATAATTATCTTTCCCATCAGAAACTAAGGGACTTCAATCTCAGTAAGTTCTTCTTGCTATTTATTTGAAAACCTCTGCACCCTTTAGCATTTGAGAAAAACAGGTCCCTTCACCATCTCTTCCTGAAGTGTTTTCTAAGTTGCAACAAAGCCCCAAGATCTTGTTGGAATGGGCATTACATGAAAAAATATATTGCTACCACTTCTCTAAACTGAAAAACAGCAATAACATGAATTTGTGGAAGTTGTATTTTGCAACTTTTGCATCAGCTCTTCTCTGCTTCCCCACCACACACTGGTACAACCCTCTTTGCTCACGCAGTATTCCCTTTCATTGGATGTCCTTGTTTGTCCTCATTTTCCTGCTTTCATCGTACCAGGTACAGCCCCAAATCATTTCCTTAGAGAATATCCTTTTGTAATGAATTTTGGCACAATCAATGGGTGTTATCAGAATAGTGAATCTACACCCCCAACTGTAAGGGCAGTGATATGACTTGTCTCTTCTATTAAACTCTGACCCGAGAACAATCTTATTCACCTCTGCATTCCAGGCACTTAACACAGTGGCTGACAGATACTAACACGCAGAAAATGTTTCCTGAATCCAACTGAATCCTTTTCCAAGTTATCTTTCTGATTAGTTATAATAGAAATAGGTGATAAAAGCAATTGTTCTAAGAAGCATTTTTTAAAGTAAGAAGTTGAACTCGTTTTATTAAAAGGTGCTAAAGAACAACTATTTTGTGGATTATATATATTATAAAAAACAGAGGCTTCGGGACATATCCTTGTTATCAGTCAAATTTGCCAGTGAGTTAAGTGACACCATTGATATCTTAAAGGATGAAAGGCATGTATACTAGCATATTTACATCAAATATTAACATAGTTCACTATGATTTCACTCAAATAAGGCTGTGTTAAATAAAACCTGATTAAAGACTTTATTCATCATATTCTGATTCTAGAAAACTATTTTCAAATCTCATTTACAAAAGCTAGTAGAGAAGGAAATGGCAACCCAGTCCAGGACTCTAGCCTGGAGAATCCCCCTGGACAGAGAAGACTGGTGGGCTACAGTCCATAGGGTCTCAAAGAGTCAGACACAACTGAGCAACTAAACAAGCACAAAAGCTAGTAAAACTGGAGTGTATTCATCAACCTGTGAGAATGTAACGTGCAGGTTTCACTCTGGTGTAATGAAAGAATGAGAGGGTAGGTATCTACTCAGTAAAGGTGTTGCAGCATTAATGATAGGGAAACTGACCTGAGAAAAACATTTGAAACCCACAACATAATCAGCAGAATGAAGGAGGCGACATGATGCAGGCTTAGCCTGCTGGTCAATATAACGCACTCTGTTGAAAAATTATCTTATCCTGATGTATAACCTCGGTATGTTTTGTTGTGCATACAGAGGAGCGGGTCTGTTCTCAATTATCCTGAAGGAGGTTGCACCTTGTTAATGATAGGTGTCAAGATCTCCAAAAGAGATGGACTTTACTCACTGGAAAATGTTGAGACTTTCCGGGATCACTCTGGCCAAGCTCTTAAACTTGAGAAGGCGGTGATTAAAAGTTAGCAAGCGGCTCTGTCTTGGTGAGATGTGGAGTAAAGTATAATTGCTAATCCAAACAGCAAGCCACACCAAATATTAACCTCACCAAATTACAGATCTCAAGACTGCTCAGAATAGGAATCATCACCCCATTAAGAACAAGAATTCCCTGGACTTAGGAAAGAACTTCTGAATTTTCACCTGAACACTATACTAACACTATCTTAGGTTCTTTAATATTCAGCAGTGTTCCTCAGTATTTAAATAAAACTCTGAATGTAAGCATGTAGAATCCAGGGAAAGAATCTCTGGAATGCTGTAGCTGTTTGAATAGCTCCTATCCTGCAAATACCTACATCCAAACAGGAAAAAAAAAAAAAAGGCTAAGAGAAAGTTGCATGTTACTAATTTACTAGTACTACACTCTCTGAAAATACTGAACAGTGCAAACTAATACAAGACATGAGATGTGATTCACAAAAAAACAGACTGACTTTCCATAGACGAGAATTCACCTGTGGATGCAGGTAGAAGTGATCTCGATGTGGTATTAAGTTCAGGTGAGGGACAGGAGTCCTCTTATTTTTCACACAAAAACACGAGCCACAGCAGGGGTGGCTCACCTTTCTTCCGTATCCCCATAGATGTTGTCTGGAGGTTTCTGGACTTCCTCAGCAGAAACTACTGGGACTAACCACTCATGCCAAGCGATAGCCCCCACCCCTTATACAATCAGGCACCAGTCCAGCAGCCCCTGGCTGTGCTTGAGCAAAGAATTTTAGGAATGGGGAAAGGAATGGCCTGTTCCCTAGAGAGGTTAGCCTGGAATGGGGGTGGAGTGGGGAGGAAAAGGGGGCACCCTTCACATCCCTGTCAGTCAACTATTATTAACTATTACGCTGATGGAATGGAATCTAACCTTATACTGGCCATGTCTGGCCCTCTTCCAGGTTCAACGCGATGGGCAAAGGAGAGACTGTGGTTTTATTAAGTGATCAGGCTTTTGCTCCTTCAAGATCTCTCTGTTCATGTAATAGAAAGAGTCTTAACATAATATTCTCTAGGATACATTTACTCTGTTCCAAAAATAGTTCCATAATAATTGGTACACTTGAAGTAATCTTAGGTTTAAAACAAAATTTAGAAGATGTCAAAGGAATGGAAAACCTGAGCAAATCAAAGGTCTTGATACGTAACATATGATAAGATTTAACCCTAGTAGAGCAGCCAGATAAAAAAGTGATCTAAATGCTGTCTGCTTCTGTATCTGACTCATTATTTCTGTGGGAATTTTGATCTGCATAAAGGTAAGCCAGATCTTATGAGACAACAAATACCAACTCATATCATGACCATATTTCCAATTTAGAAAACCCCCTCAAGGGCGTATAAAATGCAGAATTCTGATTTTAACACTTTGCAGTTCTTTGGAGGTACAAAAATGCCAACTAATTTTAATAAGAAAAGATCTCTTTTATCTATATATGTGTTCAGTTCAGTCGCTCAGTCATGTCCGACTCTTTGCGACCCCGTGAATTGCAGCACGCCAGGCCTACATCAATTCTTAGTTTTTCATTCACACCTTGTATCATTGCTAAATATTTCAAATCAGTTTAAAAATTAATATTCTGTTTGTCAAAAATAATCATAATGGAAGATGTTTATATTACTATTCACATTTCAGGCACTGTACTAATATTTTCACAAATATCACCTAATGTAATCATCAAAACAATACAGTCATTAAGTAATATTATCCTCATTTATAGATGAGGACACCACATCTTAAAATAGTAAATAACAGGCATATCTTCCAATTATTAATAATAAGAAGCAAAATCTTAGAGACTAAAGATTTAGAAAAAAGAAAAACAGACAAAGAAGAACAATCAAGGTCCACCACATATAAAAGACTGCAACACGTGTCAGCAGGGAAGTCTCATGCATGATGTTCCAATGTCTGGCAGGTTTGGACCTTAATGACATTGTAAGGAATTTCATAATTGCCTTTCCCTGGAAGAACATGCTGGCTCTCCAGTGCTTTGGATAAGACCCTTTATTTAAAAGTCAAGACTATAGTCATGTCTTATAGAAATTAATCTCAAACTTCCTCTGTTCAAAACAGAGTTCTTCACTTCAGTCCCCAGATCCAACCCTCCTCTCAATCCACCCATATCAGTAAATGACACCTCTATTCACCAGATTGCTTAGGTCAAAACTAGCGGTCATTCCTGACACCTCTTTTTCCTCCACATGCCACTTCCAATCCTTCAGCAAGTCTGAAAGGTTCATACATCTGACATTCCTCATGCTCTCCTCTGCTCCTGCTTGAGTTGGTCCATCACCATCTTGCATACAGATCACTTTCTCCCAGGTTACCTTAATGTCACCTTGTTTGCACAACTGCTCCTTTTATCCATGTCCCACAAATAATCCAGAATGGCCTTTTGGAAATATTTATCACTCCATAGTTTTCTTCTTCTCATCTGCACTATTATTAATTGCACTGGTCTTGCTATTCCTCTAATATGCAAAAATATTATAATTCCCAAGAATAATCCTACAACATCTTAACTCAGTAAATCTACTGTTTATATAATGGGATAATTTTGGCTTAAAGATCTGGGGCCCCAAAAGTCATCTCCACTCTCATGACCCAATTCTGTTTGTAACCATTCACGAGCATGAAAGCCTTCATCCCATAAAGAAGAAAAAGTAAACTGAATTAAGGGTTAGTAACAGAGAACTATAGAGGTCAAAGTAGTCTTGTACATATTACCCATGGGACTCCTTGCCTGAGATTAAATGTTTATAGTAGAAGAATTAGAGCCAAAAAATGATGGAACTTCAAGAGAAATTAAATTCTGGAAAAGAGATTATGACCAGACACCTATGAAGAGGCACTTTGTCATAATCTGGATACTAGCAGCCTTTGTTCAAGGCCAGATGACATGGTATGACACAGAATTGGTGCCTCAAAAAAAAAAAAAAAAATCTCGAAGCTACATATGGAATCATTGATATAAGCACTGGATTTCTCCTGATAGACAGTGACAACAAAGGGTCTTTGTCAATGAACTTCTTGTGTTGCAGATGTAGACATTTGAGCAATAGTGGCAGTAAGTCTATGGTAGTGATAATCCAGAGAATGATTTCCAGTCCTTTGTGAAGTGACAGTGGACTCCCAAAGGAGTTGGTAACTAGGAACACTAAGAAGAAGGTTAATTTCCATGAACCAGGTGTGTAGGGCTGGTAGTCAGAATCCCAAACCACCTTAATCTGCTCACTAAAGTCTATGTGTCATTACCTGGAAGCCACAGGCTGGTGATATCTATAACACTTAGATTCTGCCTATGGGTGAGATATAATTCTTTCTCTCATTTTTAAAGCCTTCTAATGGAGACAAAACAAACATGGCCTTTTGTGTTACTGGTTCCAGGCTCATTTCACATTTTTATTTGATATTCTGGCCATATATACAGAGAATTAAACAATGAAATGATTTTATATCATTTTTCATTTTCACCAAGAAATAAATCAATTTTAAGATTAAAGATTTTTAAAAATTATAGATGTAATTAAGATGAAGGTGACTGGGATTCTTATAAAGAGGGGAAATTAGAACACATGTGCACTATAGGAGAATGCCATGTGAACATGAAAGCAAAAATCAGGACCATGTAGCTACAAGCTAAGGAAAAACAAAGATTTTCAGCAAACCACCAGCAGCTAGGAGAGAGACATGGAACAGATTCTGTCTCATTGCCCTGAGAAAGAATCAGCCCCACGAATATAGTATTTTGATCTCAGACTTTGAGCCTTCAGACTGTAAAACAATCAATTTCCATTGTTTAAGTCTCCCAGTTTGTATTACTCTGTTCCAGCACCTTAGAAAATTAAAACAAGCTCAGATAAGGTCAAGGAGATGCAGAAGGGATCAAGAAACTGCTAACTACTGTAAGAACCTTTTGAAACACTACAGAGAAGAGGGAAGGGGCCAGAGCACCACTGGCGGGGTGATTTAAAACTTTTAAGGTCAAGGGATGTGAATTCTGCAAATCAGGTAAGTGAGCTTATGATGAGCCCATTAAAATTAGTAGGCAAATTAGCTGTCTGTGCAACAACTTTTTTAAAAGTTCTAATATGGATTCACTAAGGATAACTCTTTTATTGTTGATTCAATTAGGCTGGTAGATTAAAATACATGGACTTTGTTAACTCTGAACGTACAAATCTGAAGAAACCTCTCCCAATATTCTTAAGGTCCAAATGGAGAAATATGCAGGAAATAACATGTGAGTTAGATACCTTCATAACAGGTTAAACAACCACACCCAAAAAGTGTTGATTAATGACAACATGTTAACTTGAAGAGAAGTCTCAAGTTGTATGCCACGGGGCTACGTTAACCAGATTGAAAAGAAATATGCAAAGCACGTTTGTCAAACCTGTGGATGATACGCAGCTGACAAGGATACCTGATCCCCTGAATGGCTGAGTCTGGATTCCATAAATCACCCAACTGAGGAGCCACTGAGGGAACCAGAGCTGTCTAGTGAGGAGATAAGGAGCAATGGAAGGTAGGCACCAAAGCTCAAGGGTGGAAATACGGAAGACGTATAGGAGCAATAAAGTTCTTACAGGAAGAATTTGACATCTTAGTGAAATAAAGAATATTTCTCTCTACTACTATCACTGTAGTTCTAATTACTATATTTCACTGAACTATTATTGCTGGTTTCCTCATGTCCACCAGCTTCTTCATTTGTTCTCTTGCATTTGCCAATCCGTTTTCTCAAAACAAGCCATCTTTAATACATTATAACCAAAATGACTTGCTGTGCCATTTTAAGGTTTGATTATGGTCATATTTAAATTTTTACTTTATAACAGGCCGGGACTCTTGCTGGCACTAGACGTGCAGTCTACAAACCATACTGCAAGAAGGAGTCAGGAGCATTAATCAGTTTGCTACCTCAAGGCCCCAGTTCTTTTATCACCGTTCAGTGCTGGTCTCATCTGTCATGGCACCATCCTGGGTCCCCTAGTCAAGCCACAGTGGCTTGACGATCAGGTTTTCCGCGGTGCCCAGCTTTGTCATGGGTGCTCTCAGTCTATGATTCACACTTGCGTATAATCGGCTGCTCTTCCTCAGCATCCAGACTATCCTGATTATATCTACACAACTTTCCAACATCAGCCCCATGAACTCAAAAGCTCTTCTTGGTGTTGGTTCCCAGCCTGAGTTTTGACTTTCTGTTCTCAGGAAATTTGTCCTCAAGGTAATTTTATTTTACAATTCCCACTGCCCTTTTCTGAGACTGAGTTTTGGGTGGGGCCACACAGCTCCATCTCAACAGAGACCAAGAACTAATGTTCTTTCTCTCCAAGGAAGCTCTAAGCATCTTGTGTAAATGGACCTCCTCCTCCCCAAGAACCAGCTTTACAGAGCAGAACACACCTGTATTCTCAGGGAGTGGTGGCCTTTTATTAATGAAGTCAGAAAGCTTTCTGTTCTAAGACGATGGCTGTGCTCTTGCTCTACATTTGCTTAACTAAAGAAGTCATTTAATTAATACAGAAAATCAGCCTTTCTAAATGAAAAAAAGTGCCGCCCTCCCCTCCAAAAATATCCAGAATTCAAACCCTGCCAACTCAGGGTTTAAAGTTTTCAATAGCTGCTCATTTGCATTAGGAGAAAAATCCAAATTTCCTCCCACCTACTAGAAAGTATTTATCATATGGCTCCTTCCTACCTCTTCCGTCATAGTATGTTCTGTCCTTCATCTCACTCACAAATGCTGGGCCCAACTACCTTCTTTCAGAGCATTAATCAACAAAAATACAGTTCTCCTACCTATGGGCCCTGCACGCATATATACTCCACTGCTCTGTGAGTTTCCCCTCCTTAGCTTTTCTCCAGCTAAAAGTTCACCTCTTCTAAATATTCAATGTAAACTAAGTCCCTAACGCTCTCTTTGGCCTTCTATACCTCTTTTTTTCAGAGCATCTATCATAAAACATCCTTACGCATTTCTGCACGTGCCTACATTTTTAATATTTTCCCCACAGTGGAGTATAAGCTCTCTTAAGGCCAGAGCCATGTTTGTTCCATTCATTACATGTCTGGCACATAGTAAACAGCTGGTAAGACTGTATTAAATAACTAAATAATAACCAGAGGTGTTCAAAAACAGAAGCACCAGTTTTGCAGTCTTCATTGTACATCAAAGGTTTTTCAGAAAGGATTGCTGAGTTAGAAACATCAACTAGGTGAACTCTAACTTTCTAGTTCCAGAACGAATGCTTTGTAAGATATAGGCTGATACAGACTATAAGAAGTGAGGGTCATGATAAACCTAAGAAGTGACCAAAGGTTTCAAAGCTGAGGTAGAACTTAAAGGAAATGACTAACTTGGAATGGCACAAGATAGAGAATTCCCAAGAATTTTTCAGGGAAATGATGAAAAGGAAAATGAGAACACCATATGTGAGAAGATCAATCTGACTTCTTTGAAGAGAGGCATGAAATACCAAGCAGAAACAGTAAGGTCATTTGATAAAAGCTTTGAAATGAGTTCTGATTTCCATCTCCTGGTCAGAGGAGTGCTGAAATTAGGAAGAGTCTTCTGCCTAGGATGAATATGTTAGAGGGAAAAGTAGCTAAAGGTAAGCGGCCTGTGAGAGGCCACCATAATTATTATGAAGCAAAGACTGGAGTGACAGTCTTCATGGCTGACCGTTACATACATTGACACACTGTAGAGAGGCTGCAGCTCCCACAAGCACCAGGAGAAGAGAGCTGGCAAGGAACTAGCAGAGCTTCAAGAGCCCAGACGGGTACTTGGCCTTTTGCTGGAAGTTGGGGATGAGTTACCATCACTGCCATCTCTTAAAGCCGTCTGTGCCCCCAGTGGCCTGGGAGAGGAGTTTCATAGGAAGACAGAGGCTGCTATGCATAATCTGAGACAAGCTAGGTGGCTAGCTGATAGCATATTAGGCAAGGGGGCACTCCGAGTCTTGATACTTATAGGACTTGGGGCTAAAAGCTATTTACCAAATCTGCACAGAAGCATTTTGGTATTATAACAACCAACGAAGCTATACCTCTGAGTGCTGGGCCAATGTCAGCCCTGGGAAAAGAAAGCTTAAAGTGAGACAAGCAGGAGCAGGATGAGAGAGATCAGGATTAAACCAAGAGAAATCTTAAAGAAAAAACAAAAAAAAAGAAACTAGAGAAAAGGCATGAGAAACAACATACAGTGATCAGTGATTCCAATATTTCACGCCTAAAGAATCATATGGAGTTGAGGGTTATACTAATGGCAGATAAGATATTTTAGAAAGAGAATAAATTTGAGTGGAGTGGTATATAAGAATTCTGAGTTTTTAGTTTTTGAGCTTAAAATGTTATTTATAGTTATTACTAAACATCCCAAATACAGCTAGAAACATTAACCTTAAGTTCAGACCTGAAGTCAAAGTTTACCACTTTGGGAAAAACTATGGAAAAATATACTCTGCATATAAGTTAAATAAGCAGGGTGACAATATACAGCCTTGACATAGTCCTTTTCCTATTTGNGGAGAAGGGGACGACAGAGGCTGAGATGATTGGATGGCATCACTGACTTGATGGACGTGAGTCTGAGTGAACTCTGGGCGTTGGTGATGGACAGGGAGGCCTGGCGTGCTGAGATTCATGGGGTTGCAAAGAGTCAGACATGACTGAGCAACTGAACTGAACTGAACTGAAGGAAAAATGAGGATAAATGTCAAAATTGCAGATAAGCTTTTTAAGTGCATGCTTGCTCAGTCACTCAGTCTTGTCCGACTGTTTACAACCCGTCAACTGTAGCCCACCAGGCTCCTCTGTTCATGGAATTTTCTAGGTAAGAATACTGGAGTGGGTTGCCACTTCCTACTTCGGGGGATCTTCCCGGCCCAGGGATTGAACCTGCATCTCCTGCACTGGCAGACAGATTCTTTACCACTGAGCCACCTGGGAAGACCAAGCTGTTTAAGTACTAAACATCATAAAGGGGGATTAATAGAGAAGAATCTTTTAGAATAAAGTAAATTAAAATCCACCAAAATATACCACGAAATTTAAAACTATGATGCTACACAAGCACAGAATAAATCATTAAATAAACCCAATATTCATTTAAAACAGCTATCCTCAACCTAGGAGGCACTCTAGAATCATGCATGTAAATCATTTAAATACATTGATTGCTATGGACTGAATAGTATCCCTCTCCTTCCAAATTCATATGTTGGAGCTCTAACCCTCAGTTTGATGATATCTGGAAATGGGGTCTTGGTAAGATCATTGGGTTTAGATGAGGTCATAAGGGTGAGGTCCTCATAATGAGTGTAGTGTCCTTTTAAGAGAAAACACCAGAGGGCTTGCCCTCTCGCTCTACCTTATGAGGACACAGTGAGATGGCTGCCATGTGCAAGCTGGGAAGATTCTCTCAGCACCAGACCCAACTGTGCTGGTATCCTCATCTCAGACTTTCAGCTTCCAGAAATGTGAGAAAGTAAATTTCTGTTATATAAGCCACCCAGCCTAAAGTATTTTGTTATGGCAGTCTGAACAGAGGAGTACACTGATATTTAACCAGTTAAATGAGAACCACTGAATTAAATCATATTCAAAGGTTACAAAAATAAGTGCATCTAATTTAGTTACCCAACTAATTGAAATATTTTAGTAGGAACATCTGTTACCTAGGAAAAAAGTATCCAGCACATAACAAGCACTCTAGAAATGATTGTTACATGAACAGATACATGAATGAATGAGAAACGCATACAAGCACAACTAAACAAAATGATCTTGTGAGAGAACACACATGAAGTAAAATATCACAAGCCCAGAAAATACAGAAACATAAATACTCTTCAATGAAAAAATTCATGAAAATAAAGACTTATCTAGATAATGAAAATAGTTTTAAACGTTATTGAAGAGTACATGACATAGACTTATTTTCACAAACTTAATTGCTAAAAGATTGACCCTAAAAATATACAATAATATCTAAAAACATCTCTAGGAATTGTGACTCAAGCCTGGGCCCCCCAAATAAAGCTTCAGATAATTATATATAAACTATGGTTTCCCATTGATTATCACAGCAACAGGATCTCATTATATAGAAGCAGTGTATACAATATAGATAAACCAGCATCCACAATCTATCCCTACTTTTAACATTCTAGCATGTCTCTTTCTGTTGCTTTTCAAAGAGAGTTGAGACCACAAATGGATAAATTATGTTATCCTTTTCAAAGAGTTAAAATGGTATATAAATAATACACACATATATAATACACATTATAGAGTACATATTACTTACTCCTCTAAAATAGTCTAATCACTTCCCATTAAGAAAATCTTCATCACATAATTTTCTAATGTTATATAACACTTCTTTTTATGAAGTAACCATAATTTACTAAGCATTGTTTCCAAAAACAGTTTCCAATAATAAAGCTTCTGTGAAAATATTTATGCATAAAACTGTCCGTATTTCTAAATAGTTTAATATTAGAGTATTAAAAGAGGCATTAGCAGGTAAAATATCATTATGGACAATATACAGGTCTTGATATACACTATAAAATTTCCTTCCAAAATGAGGTACCATTTGTACTTCTGTGAGTATGTGTATTGTGTGAAAACTACAATGTTACCAATGTTATCAATGAAACCAATACATCAGCCATGTAAAATAATTTCAGTAATTTTAATCCTTTTTTAAGTATCATGGATGTAACATAGTGTTTCATTTTTAGTGTGTATTTCATGTTTACAAACAGAAATGAACATTATTTTTCTTTTTCTAATTCTTAAAACATTATAAAGATGAGTTTGTCACAGAAGTTATTATCCCCTAAAATTAAAAACAAATTTTTGAAAACTGCCCACTTAATGTCAGTCACTGAAAGATGGAACTATTATTGTTTTCATATTTTAAGACTGAGATAATACATTGAATATGTAGTAAAATCAAGGCTGATGGCAGACTTCATAACAAGATGGTTTACTGTTCATTTAGTACAACTGTGGAATCATCTTGGATGTTCAAGTTAACTATAGGAATTCTAGAAATATTCAGTAGTTGGAAAGAATCAGACTTGTAATGTAAATTGATATGCAATATTTTAAAACATTTTATTAGTGAATAATCATATCTAAAAATTAAAGTAAAATTCAATGTCTGCTATAATTATCAGATTTTTTTTCTTATAATTATCAGTTAGATAAGAAAAAAATAAAACTCTGCACAGTCAACCAAATAATTATACTGTATAATATGTATAATACCAATTCTCTTTCTCAGGACTTTTTAAATCACAATTACTTTTGCTGACAAATATTTTAAATCCATCAGGTTCATACCTGATTTAACATTCTTCAAGTACCCAGAAATCTTCACATTTATTCTTTCTGTGCAGCACATGAGTTACCTTAGGTAACTTTTAGAATCAATTATACCCATGAGATTCTATGACTTAGCGAGATATAATCAAATTTAATTAACAAATGCTTGCATCCTGATTTCTTCATAAATAAGGGGAAATAGTGATTCCTATACTAGAGAATATTGTATTCTAGACCCTGGCACATAGAGCACACAGAGGCTCAATAAATGTGAGTCCCTTTCCTTCACTCCTTACTCTCCCACCCTTCCCTCTACCAGTATATAGCTGATGACAAATCAGTTATTTATGCATAATTAAATGTGATAAAATATATGATAAAAATTACATGATACTTCACCAAATATCTTTATACTCCATACTTCATTACTGGTAGATACAATTTGCCAGCATGCAAGATCATATCTAAGGACACTTTTCTGACTCAATACTGAAAACAAAAGACACTGTGAATTATACTTTTTTTCAGTTAACACATAGTAATTAATCCCAGAAAATCCCCAAAGTTAACAACTATATCATTCTATACTGGTGGTTCTAGTTCTTCACTATGAATTATCCAGGGAAATTAAAGGATCATTACTGATGTCTGAACCCACCTCTGAAGATTTTCACTGAATTGGTCTGGAGTGGGGCCAACCATCAGTATTTTTTTTAAACATCCCCAGATGATTCTAAGGGTTTCCCTGGTAGCTCAGCTGATAAAGAATCCATCTACAATGCAGGAGATCCTATTTTGATTCCTGGGTTGAGAAGATCCCCTGGAGAAGGGATAGGCTATGCAGTCCAGTATTCTTGGGCTTCCCTGGTGGCTCAGATGGTAAAGAATCTGCCCACAATTCCGGAGACCTGGGTTCANTGGTAGCTCAGCTGATAAAGAATCCATCTACAATGCAGGAGATCCTATTTTGATTCCTGGGTTGAGAAGATCCCCTGGAGAAGGGATAGGCTATGCAGTCCAGTATTCTTGGGCTTCCCTGGTGGCTCAGATGGTAAAGAATCTGCCCACAATTCCGGAGACCTGGGTTCAATCCCTGGGTTGGGAAGATCCCCTGAAGAAGGACATGGCAACCCACTCCAGTATTCTTGCCTGGAGAATCCCCAAGGACAGAGGAGCCTGGAGGGCTACAGTCACAGGGTCACAAACAGTCCCATTCGACTGCATGACTAAGCACAACACAGCACAGATGATTTTAATGTGCATCCAGAGATAAGAATCATTGATCTCAAAAGGAAATAAATTACAGAGGAGTAAATTCAAAGGAAACAAAGGAATAAAAGCAAAGGAAGACAGTGAAGCAGCTGAGCCTAAGAATCCAAATCTCCACTTTTAAGAAATATAAGACAAATCTCATTGTAGAGTCTAAAGGGGTTTGAGTCTAATGTCACAAAACCTGAAAATATTTAACACATTATTTAGGCAGGTACTACATTAATCTCCATTTAATCTCACACAAGATGCTGATGGTCAACAGTCATCCTTACTATTGCTCCCTTAACTCCCTTTGCTTCTTACTCTAAACAAACAAACAAAAAACCGTTAAAGACTAACATAAACATTAGAAATCCTTTTCATTACAGAAGAAATGTCTTCATAACTAAATTGTTCTGATACAAAAAATGAACAAAGTAAAATATGAACAGAATCACTGCCTGAGGTGATGGGCAAAGAGTCCCCAAAGCAAAGCACTCTCTCACTCTGTCCTGGTTAAAACCTGTTTGTCTGGGGATTGGCTCAGTTGCACCAGTTCCAGCTTCCCAGCCTTCCAAGCCACTGACGCACTGATGTGACCTCAGTCATCTCTTTGCTGGAGCTGGATCCAACTAACAAAATCCAACACATGCAGGCACTTGTTTCTCCATTTTATCCAGTGCCTTTATCATTAGCAGAGAACCAGGAGTCAGTCACCCCTTCTAGTCTCGCCCTGGATAGTTTTTATCCTCAATCTCTATAAACACTCTCCAAAGGTGATCAGGCAGATAAACACATGAATCATCAGCAACAGAAGGATCAAATGAAGACAAACAAATTATAATATTAGCTAGTTGGATTATAGAGCTTTAGGGAAGAAAAGCATCTAGAATACCAACTGAGTTTACCTATCACTGATGAAGATCCAAAGGCTTGTTTTGCTGAGGACTCTACATGAGGAGTCACACCTCCTCCCTCACACCCCTCCTTCCTTCTTTTCATTTGCAAAGATAAAGAGAAAACAGATTATTAAAGATGTGGAAGAAGGAGAAGAATACCTTAAGTATTGCTTTATGAGATGCCAATACTATATACACATATCTCGAGAGCTGGGTAACTGTGTCCCCATGATGAGTTGGAAAGCCTCTCAAAAATCACATCTGATCCCCCTTTTGAGATGAAAGATCTTACCTTATGAACAGTATCAACTATAATTTGAACGTATTATCCCTAAAATTTTGCACTTATCAATAACTGGTACAAACAGACTCTGAGGTCAACATGTGTCATGAAGACTCATCTTACTCCTGTACCCACTTACCACTGGAGCAAACACTTGAGTTTTCCTTTTCTACACCTAACTAGCTCCTGATTTTAGAGCACAATACACATAAAAAACTAAAATCTACTAAAATTAACATAATCTCTTTTAGAATGTCCTAAAAACCTGAAACATAAATTAGAAAACACCATATTCTATTCTAACATACAAAGTTTATATGTTTAACAACCCCTCCCTGCAATGTTCAACTTTAAAATGAGGGCAATATGAAACCCAGGGGCTCCCCAGGGGGCCCTAGTGGTAAAGAATTCACCTGCCAATGCAGGAGATGCAGGTTCCATCCCTGGGTCAGGGATACCCCTGGAGAAGGGAATGGTAACCCACTCCAGTATTCTTGCCCTGGCAGGCTACAGGCCATGGGGTCGCAAAGAGTTGGATACGACTTAGCGACTGAGCACAATATGAAACCCACTCAACTGCGATTTTATAGCATTAAATGAGATAAAGAAACCTCTAGTACTTGGCACATTCTAAGCCTTTAATAATGATATTTATACAGCCGATAGTACAAGCTCTGCTCTTTTAGAGGCCATGAAAAGTTGGCCCTCATTTTCATTTTCGTTTCATTCATAAAAATCGTGTATACTACACAGGTAGGTTAATGATATAGATTGGTTTGGGGTATGTTTATATTTTAATATGTAGCATTTAAGGTAACTGACATGGAATATATAGGTGCCTTTCCTTATGTTATGTCCTCTAAAGCAATGCTTGTCAAAGGATCTGTGAAGGGCCACCTTTAAAAAAAAACTTCTAATTTGTCACAGACAAATATCTGTGTTTAATACAATAAAAGTTGAAAAAGACAAAATACAAGCTCCAAAACTGTACTATTCTGTCAATCTTTTTTAAAAGCTTTAAACAATTTCTATATTTATCTCAAGGCCAACTAGTAACAACACTTCCTAGCCCCATAGATTGTACATCAAGTAGAACTGCTATAAAGAATATCTGATATTAGGAATGATGGATACGATTGCTTTATAACAAAACCAACTGAAATTAAAAACTAATAATCCTTCTCATATTGATGATGTTTCATTTACATGAACCTCAATAATTCAAATGGGATATTAAAAAAATATAATAAAATAGCCAGTATACCATTTTGAACACTTCATAAAATCTACATCATTAATTTACTACTTTGAAAGGCTACTGAATGAAGGAACTAGATTTTAACTTAGTATTGATTTAGTACAGAGCAGTATAGAATAACTTTTATACTGTAAGACAGTCACTAAATACACTATGAAAAACAACCAATAAGAGAAACCTCCCATGTTTACATATAAATTATTAAATGAAATTCCTCACACTAATCTAGCTACAATATATTTTAGAATACTTGGTGACTTTAACAAAACCTGTTGCTACTCCAGATGGCAGTATTAAAAAAAAAAAAAAAAA
>SJYA01000299.1:122371-218631 GCA_006410615.1 Neotragus moschatus | reverse complement strand
GAAGATCATGGCATCCAGTCCCATCACGTCATAGGAAATAGACAGGGAAACAGTGGAAACAGTGTCAGACTTTATTTTGGGGGGCTCCAAAATCACTGCAGATGGTGACTGCAGCCATGAAATTAAAAGACGCTTACTCCTTGGAAGAAAGTGGAGTGGATTGCCATTTCCTTCTCCAGGGGATCTTCCCGACCCAGGAATCGAACCTCTCCCACACTGAAGGCAGGTCCATCTAGTCCAGGCTATGGTTTTTCCAGTAGTCATGTATGGATGTGAGAGTTGGACTGTGAAGAAGGCTGAGCACCGAAGAATTGATGCTTTTGAACTGTGGTGCTGGAAAAGACTCTTGAGAGTCCCTTGTACTGCACGGAGATCCAACCAGTCCATTCTGAAGGAGATCAACCCTGGGATTTCTTCGGAAGGAATGATGCTGAAGCTGAAGCTCTGGTACTTTGGCCACCTCATACGAAGAGTTGACTCATTGGAAAAGACTCTGATGCTGGGAGGGATTGGGGGCAGGAGGAGAAGGGGACGACAGAGGATGAGATGGCTGGATGGCATCACTGACTCGAAGGACATGAGTCTGAGTGAACTCCTGGAGTTGGTGATGGACAAGGAGGCCTGGTGTGCTGCGACTCATGGGGTCGCAAAGAGTCAGACACGACTGAGTGACTGAACTGAACTGAACTGAGAGCTAAAGAGAAACTCCAACAGTATAAAGCCAATAAAGTCAATACTGTATTAAAAAGTTCAGTTTTTCTTATAGAATGTGCTGTTCTGTGCTTAGTCACTCAGTCATGTTCAACTATTCACACCCCGTGGACTGCAGCCCACCAGGCTCCTCTGTCCATGGGGCTTCTCCAGGCAAGAATACTGGAGTGAGTAGCCTTTCCCTTTTCCAGGGGATTTTCCCAACCCAGGGATCGAACCCAGGTCTTCGGCATTGCAGGCGGATTCTTTACCAGCTGAGCCACCGGGGAAGCCCATGAATACTGGACTGCATAGCCTATCCCTTCTCCAGGGGGTCTTCTGGACCCAGGAATCAAACTGGGGTCTCCTGCCCTGTAGGCAGATTCTTCACCAGCCTAGCTACCAGGGAATCCCTTCTTAAAGAATATAAAATGCTTATTATGTCTTTTCTACAGTTTCAACACAACCTCTTATCAGTTTTGGCACTAATGCCAATAACAATATAGACTCTATGCAGTCAAACTTCATTAAGGTTGACCTTTTATATATGTATGTTTTATATACTTATGTATTTTTATATTCATACAAAATGAAGGGACAGAAATATCCCTTTATTAATGAAATAAAAATCACCTGTATCTCTATCCCTAAGAAGAGGATAACACAAGACAATATGAGTTAGAGAGAAAACATTCTTATGTCTATAATGACAAAGTCTGCTTTGTCAGTCAATCACTTCACACCTTTCAGGCCCACCTAAAAAAATCTCAGAAATCAGAAATTTTTTCATTGGTTATTTATAAGTTCAATGAGTTATCTATCAGGTTACAGAGCCATTTTCTCTGGTTATTTAAAACACTATACAGTGCATGGCATTGGAAAGGAAGGTAAAAGGTAATCTAAACTAACATTACTGGGAGCACCCTTGTGGCTGGTGGTTATGACTCTCCACTTCCACTGCAAGAGGTGTGGCTTCAATCCCTGGTCAGGAAGCTAAGATCCCACACGCTACCGAGTGGCCAGAAACAAACAAATAAATAAACCAGCATTACTCATTATTCCTCCCATCCAAAAGAACTTTTCTTTCAGATGTCAAACTAAACATTTCCTTACCGAAGGTAGTCCTGAAGAGACCAGGAATAAAATGGAATAGATACCTTCACTCCAACGTGCGTTAAAGAATTCCCTAGAGAAAGGACTTATGATATATTAGCTTTCTTCACGTTGAGGTTTTTCTAGAGACTGAATTCACTACCAATTATGAAGATGATTCTGAGGTTACAAAAACAAATGAGTTTCAGATGGAAAAGAGCCTTCCCTAGGTCCAAATTAAATTTATATTTCAGTTCAAAAAGCAATGATTAAAAATGCTTAATACCTACAATTGACAATAACTTTTAAGACCCCCTTGTATAAGGTTACAATAAGCGATCAAAAAATAATCCAGGGCCTTTGAAAGCACTTTTAATCAGTCTCTGTATTCCCTCATACACAGAATATAGTACAGCTTGTTCCATGTTTGATCCAAGATACTAATGATAGCAGCTGTGGCAATGAAATCAGTAACACAAATGATACTACATTCACACCTAAAGTGCAAAGGAGCATTCTACCACTTTATTCTCACTTTCGCTCTGTCCAACGGACAGGAAATAATGTCATTCCTCCCTTAACAAATAAATCTAACATTTTAGAAAACTGACCCATAACCAGTTACTAGTATTTAAAATTGACACTTAGAACATTCCAGGTTATAAACCTTAATCTGCTACATAGGTTTTTCACTTTTTTTGGTAAAACCAAGAAAGAAGTACATACAATAAATAGTTTTAAAAGTTGTGGCAATTCTTTTTTCAATTATATTTTAATTCTAATTTGTGAGTGTTATCTTTCAGATGGAACAGATATACAATCCTAGAAAAAACTGACGATTTTCCCTCCCCAGGAAAGCCAAGATGTGGTACTGTCAGCAGTTGTCATGGTATCTGTTTGTCCAACTTTTCTCCAGCTGGAGCAAAGGTAATAAACTCTTGGAGCATAAAGTGAAAGGGAAAAAAGAAAAAAATTGCAGATTGAATTTTCAGTGCTGAATTAAAATGCACTGTGCAGTACAGTATTTGACCATAAAATGCAATTCTAATAAAAATATACCAGAGCCCTTCACAATTCACCAAGTTGTTTTTCTACCTCTAGTTTGTTTCCAGCATAAAAACATAAAGGCATTTTAAAAAGAAATATTAATATGATGTCAATTTCTTAAAATACCAGTAACTCACTATCAGAAACTAACAAAAAGAATGCATAAGGACCCACCTGCGTGTGTATACTCAATCCTATCTGATTCTTTGTGACCCCATGGACTGTAGCCCACCAGGCTCCTCTGTCCATGGAATTATCCAGGCAGGAATACGGAGCAGGTTGCCGTTTCCTACTCCAGGGGATCTTCCCAACCCAGGGAGTGAACCAGCGTCTCCTGCATGTCCTGCACCAGCAGGTGGATTCCTTACCACTGAGCCATCCGGGAAGTCCATAAGGACTCAGAGCATAGAGTAACACTTTTTGATAAGACCATATATATTATTTTAAAGAAGGAGGCCTCAGTTCTATTGAGTTTGTAGAAAAATATACTGTTGATTTACGAATAATGAAATATCCGACTCTTTCTGTCACATCCCCAGCTGTACCAGAGGAGGAAAAAAAAAACAAAAAACAGTGCTACCTCAGCATTCCTCCACTACTCTATAGCAGCATGCATGAAGGCATGGAGGTAGGAACAAGCATGACCAAGAGGGCAGAGGAAAATGGGTTTTTTTTTTACTCTATAATACTGTGGACTAAACAGTAATTGAAAAATAAGAGAGTAAGAGAGCATGGAGGCAAGAAAATAATTGCAAGGTCAAGCCCGCAGAGTAGTCACAATGATGATACTATAAACAATAAGAAATAACTGAGCTCCTATACTGTTCCCAGTACTACAGAGGAGGCTTCAACATATAGCTCATCGAGTTCTGACAAAGTCAACAAATGTAAGTATTATCACTTCTCCTTACATAGGTATAGCACCTGAAACTCAGAGATATTAACTTATTCACATGAGGTCACAGAGTCAGTAGCTAGCAATGTTTTGGCGTAAATGATGATAGACTGGGATCAATGATGATAGACAGACACATATATGTGTTTATCACAGCTAACAGCAACACCTAGATTTTAACCTATGACTATCTCCTGAGCCTGAACTGCCTAAAAAAATTCTTATTAATGCTTACAAAAGATAACTTGATTTACTATATCAATAGACTAACAAGGAGAGGCTTAATATAAGTTTAGCAGGCACTTAATGAATGTACATTCAATGAAAGAATGTAAGAGGACATCCAGACATAAGATAAATAGGCTTCATTTTTTTATTTTCTTTTTTAGAAATCGACATGTTTATAGCCTTTCTTACTGTTACCTTCATTTTCTGAAAGAAAATGTTTTCTTAAAACTAATCTTAATCTTCAATAAATGTTTGTTTTGTAAGCTTTGGATAATTAATACAATATTTGAAGGTAAAAAGAACTATCTTAAAGTGTATATAGATTTGCTAGAGATGTTGGAACGATTATTACAGAAAAAAACACTATAAAATTCTTTCTTAATCACAAATAAGGTGTTCAGATTTATAAGGAAGATGTTAAAATTGCAAAAAGAATAGTATATTTTGAAATGCACTAAATAAAAGAATGGTAATTATAGCCCATAAAAGGCACATTCAGAATATGTATATATTTTCTGTGTAAAATTGTGTTTTGTTTCCTTTATTTTGGTGCTCACACACTTCAGATTTCATTTGCAATATAAATAAAGTTGAAGGAGAAGAAAAGGGTTAATATTCCATGTCTTGCCAAAACCCTTAGGAAAAAAAAAATTATCAGCTGGGTTAAAACAGAACCTGTTAGCCTATCTCTTGGGCTACCCCACAGTTGTCTTAAAGACTTGTTTTGCTGTGGTTTTGAACCTGAGTGTGATGGAGACCACGGCTTCCAACGGACCAAAAAAACAAAAAGAGTTAAAAAGCAAATACAACAATACACTAAGGGGCAGAGACAAGGCTCCCTCAGCCCATTCTGTAACAAACTTGTTGCCAGGCCTGTCTGCACCATCCTAACTCCTGTGTTTCTCTGGCCTTGAGCCAAGAGTATCATTTTACTCCCAGTGAAGAAAAAGAGTTTCATTCTTCCAATCTTGTACTACTTTCACCCCGACCTTGTAATCTTGTTTTTCCACATTTTCTAACTACTCAAACAAAAGCCTTCCCCCCTAAAATATGCACAAAGGATCGGGAAAAGAGGAGAATAAGGAGGAGGTGTTCTCTTGATAGATGGTACTCATAGTACTGGGTGCTATTTTAAACACTGATAAGGACAAGCTGAAAGCAGGGATTCTGCTTGCACCCTGTGAATTCAGGTAATGTATCCATTGTTCCACATCGCTATGGTCTGGTGACAGGAACCCCAACTAGAACAAGCTTGCCCTGCATTTTCCTTTGCATTTAGATGTCAACTTTGATAAGGTCACACCTTAAAAGATCCACATAGCATACAACACTCAGATAGCAATAAAGCCTCAGCCATTCCCAGACTCATATAAGCTGGTAAAAAGAGGAGAAAATCAGGACAACGTTCACAAACGCAAACAGATTTACACAGCCATCCAATTTGTAACTACCACTGCTTAGATCCTTCCTCACACCAGGGACCTCAGCGGAGCCAACAACATAAATAGTGGAGAAACTCCACTCCTCTCCCTCCCTGAGTCTATCCCAGAATTTTCTCGAAGGAGCTCACTGCTTTGCCTCCCTGGTCTCCTTGGGGGAGAATCCAAAAGAATTCCTTCATGGCTTTGTTTCTTTCCATTCCAATGACTTCCTGAAGTGGCCAATTCCTGACCTTTTATTCCCCTGAACCTCCCTGAAGATTTGATTCCTCTCCTAGTGTGGAGCCCGCTCCCATGAGCTACCCATAGAAACCAATTCCCCAACTGCCTTCCCTCCCAGTCATTCCCCAAAGATCCAATCCTCTTCTCCCCTGCTGTTTTCCTTTCCATCTGCTCCCTAAAGAACCTGACATCACTATTAGTGAAAATACACCACTGAAGTGAAGGAAAGGGGACACACACACACACACACACACACGATGAAGGAATGATATTCTAGTTCCTGAACTGGTTTTTCTCTTATCTGAAAGTTTTGTTTACATACAATATATTACATCACCTCTGATCAACTCAAACTTTCCCAAATCATTGGATGAAGTGATTTTATCTAAAACATCTCAAGAAGTATAATAGATGTGTGTGTATTTCCCTACCAAAAACAACACAGTTTACAGAAAGTTTACCACCTTATAAAATTGTCACAAAAATCAAGACAGTGCAAAGATCCTTCTTAATCTATCAAACACTGAAAATCAAAACTCTAGGGCAAAAAGCAAATCTCTTCAGAAAAATTACTGATAGACTGGCATCATGTTCAAAATCTCTGTTGTTAGACTGCTATGCTGTAGCTTACAGTTTAACCAAACTCTATAAGAAAACGATTTCATGGTAACATTGGGACTAAGAGCTTAGAGTTTTGAAACAAACTTTTTTCACACTATTTAATTTTTGCCTACTTTAGATAATAAAACATCACTGGGACAAAAGATAAATGTATAATCTGTTTGAGAATATTTTCTTTATACTTTAATAATCAAAAATATGTGATTCTATTTTTCCTTTTAAAGATATAAATTTTTATATCTTTTATATCTTTTTTACCTTTTATATCTAAACTTACTTTACTTAAATTGTTAAACTTGCTCATTCAGAACTTTTTTTAAAAAAGGTGTACTACTATAATGAATGAAAATAATAAATCAAATAATTAGCATTTAAATATGTTAACACTGATCCTATTTAAATTTTTTTCCCGGGGCTTAAAAAAGCAATTTATGGAAAGAGGGGGCCAACCTCTTTCTAAATGAAAAGGTGGTCTAACCACTCTTAAGGAAATACATTTGTTTTTAGTAGATTTTCCATTCTGATGCCAAATATCTAAAAGCCCTTTGTCACCTGGAAAATCTAAAAGTAAATTATCTTAATTCTCATTCTCACATATCTTGCTCACACAAAGATGAACACATTAAATAACACATGTACTTAACATCTGATTAATATATAATATTTGAACAATAGTACTCAAAAGTATCTCTCCCATTTTAAATAGTTTTTCAGCTAAAATATTTGTAAATTATGTGATTTTTATTCAAAATATCTCATTGCACTCATCCAGTCATAAGAAGAGATACATCATGCTGTTGATAAATGAGAAAAATAATAAATCTAGAAATAATTATATCATAAGGTCTGGAGAAGGCAATGGCAACCCACTCCCGTATTCTTGCCTGGAGAATCCCATGGACAGCAGAGCCTGGCAACCTACAGCCCATGGGGTCGCAAAGAGTCGGACACAACTGAGCGACTATCACGTGCACACATATCCTAAGGAGGGCCGAGTTAGCCTGTACAGATTCAGAAACACTTAGCGTTCTCTCAGATAAATACAGAAAGGTCAGCACAAAACACCTGGATTGTTCATAAAGACAAACAAAATAATAGCCCTCTGAATATTCTTTATAATCCCTTGCCCTTGAAAACTTGAAGGCTCAGCAAGACAAAAGAATTACTTCTTACTTGGGTGAAATTCATTACATGTATGTTAAGAGAGGAGAATTATAAGGTTTCATGACTTTAAGGTTGTGGCTGTTGAAAGAGGGGAATCTTTGATACCAGACATACTGCATGCTTTATTGCTAAGTATATATAGATTACATATATTTTTCCAGTTCCAAGAAAATCTCAAAATTCTAAGTGTAGAATTGTCTCTCTATAATTCTCTCACTATAGAAAGAACAGATTTAGTCATCTGTAGGGAGAACCTGACTCAAACTTAATAAGTAACACAAGTGAATTGTGATTCAAGTTCAGATAGTACAAGAACTATATTCCTACTTTCATGTGCCAGAGGTTTCAGTTATAATTTAGACAATTTGATACTTTATGTATACATACATATATATATCTTCCTCAGGAATATACAGGGGAGTAAAAAGAATTAAACATACATCGCCCTTATGCATTTCTATATTCCCAAGAGAGAGACTATAAATATCTTAGGCCTTTCATGACAACATTTTTGAGAATTTTCAAAAATAACTAGAACATGGTAAAGCATAATACAGCCTGAATTAGAAGTCAAAAGTCTTGAAATTTATCTATTTACTTGGAGAAGTAACTAAGTTTTCAGTGTCTGCTTTTAAATCTCTAAAATGAAGGGGGTTAAAATACCTCTCAAAAACTATGACTGAATAAAATGAAAAGTATCAGGGGCATGATCCTAAATTAGGCGGACGGTAACATAAAGACAACTGAGACACCAAACTGAATTGTCAGAAGAGTGAAATGCATATAAATTGAGGGGGAGATGATTGAAATTGCTAAATAAAAACCCACAAGACATCCTTTTCAGTGTGTAACTCACTGAATATTCCCCAAAGTATTCATAACGAATGTTATGTCTGATGTGAACCAGAACACCGCCAGCTGCTGAGAAATGAGATAATGAAAACTATATAAGATATGGAATTATTTCATTGGAGAGTAGGGTATTTGTTTAAATTGAACAGAAGCCTGGCACAACTTTACCCATTTCTTTTACATTTTACCCATGTTTGCATAGCATAAAAAACTGTCCTTATATTAGGTTGATATACTACTTGTACTATCCCCAGTGTCCTGTGATCTGTATCTGGTCTCCACAAGCAGATTCCGATACACGAAAAGACACAGAGATCACCTTCTGAAGCACCCTGAGTGTGGCCCACAATTTCAGAGCGCTGAGCTACACAGTGAGCTACTGAACTGATGTGACCTGAGATCTGATCCCACTTCAGTAGCCAACAGGCTACAGTGGTAGTGTTACTTTACCAAAATAAACCCCTCCTCGATACGAAAATGTGCCAAGAGTGCTTCCAGGTGCCAACTTCTACACTTCTGGAATAGGATTCCACTTTAAACTGTTTTTCTTTAGGAGGCATATGTACTAGGATTCTACTCATCCTGAAATCTAGCCTCAAAGTAGATATAAAAACATACCGTTTTTTAATTATACATATATGCAATAACTGCTTATTGTAGAAAATTCAGAAATCTAAAAAAGGATAAATCAAATATAATTCCAACACTGAAAGATAATTACTGTTAACATTTGATATATATTCTCCCTATCTTTTAAAAAGTATATATACTTTTTAAGTATACAAACCCATGTAAGTGAGTTTGTATTTACAAATTTGAGACCCTACTAGACAAACTTGTGCAGCCTTTTACATTTAGGCTGTATCTTATTCTCTCCAGTTGATATCCTGTTTTTTTATTTAACAATCAACCATTATTTAAAATATTTCAAAGAATTTAAATGGAACAGCTAATTCTTCACATCAAATATCCTATTCAAAGAAATATTTTAAAAGTGATTTTAACAATTGAGTCCACCAAACTTTCAGTAAATGAAGAATTCAATTAGACACAAGCTTAAAATTGTAATTGTAATCAACTCCCCCTTTTTCATTCAAATAAAATGAATTTATCATTCAAACAAAATGAATTGAACAATTATAAATCATAGGTAGGGGTAAACTGTACACACTGCCTAAATAAAATTCATCTTGGAATTTTAGGGTTGCATATCACGATTAATATCACCACAAAACTAATAAGTGCTTATATTCAGCATCTACTATGCTAAGTTTTTTTCCAAAGCATTCACTCTAATCTTGACCACAACCCTATGAGACAAGTACATATTGGTATCTTTTTTACACATTAAGAAACCAACTTTCCAAAAGGTTAAATAATTCTCACAGCTAATAAATGAATCATACCAAAATATAAGATGTAGTTCTTGAATCCCATATTGAACAGATGTTCAATTTTCTCATTTATATTTATATCCTGTATATTTGTATTTATTAACTGTATTTTAATGTTAATGAGAACAAGCTCTTAACATCAGCACTATTACCATCATGTTACAGCATGCCAATATTATACTTCAAGGAGATAAGCACAAGCAAGACAAAATATATTCAGAGAGCTATAATAATATTGCAGTTTTCAGAGTTATATTATATAATGTTATATAGTTATATAATATCAAAAAATTACATTATATAATCATGTCTAGGAATGTTTAAGATTAATTCCAGTCCTAAGTTTTTTTTAACCATTTTTTTTAAACTACCACTTACACATATTTTTGGATAAAGGTTGCTTGATGGTATTAAAGTGTAGAAACCAAGACAAATGCAATTAAAATTATTAAATGTGTACGGTAGAGAAAACTATCAACAAATGATTTGAATGTGCAGAATTTACATCTAAGTTGTGGAGGGAAAGAAAATGAATGGACTATGCTAGTCTCTTACAGTCCCACTTGCATGGAACCATGATGCTGACATTTTTAGTACCACTTGTGAGGAAAATTACTGAATAACTTTTTTTTTGTTTTGTTTGCCTTTTCTTTACTTTGTTGACTAGATATATGTATTTGTAGTGTTCAAAAAAAAAAAGCTTTAAGATATACAGTGAAAAGTCTTGCTCTAACAAAGTATATAGTATAGCGTCTTACTTTGAATCCACTCTCTTATCTGCTTGGCTCTCAACCCTCTACTCTCTATCAAAATACCCACAAAATATGTTTATTTATTTATTTATTGGTTTCTTATATAACTTTTCCTGTATTTTTTAATATAATGATCAATATATAATTATATTTTAATATATTTTTAAAATATTTCTTTTTTGCACAAATGTAGCTTCTATTATTCTGTACTTTTTTTTTAACAGTAATATATTATGGAAATCTTTCCATAGTCATAAGATTCACCGTTTTACATATACCCTTGTTAAAGTACCTAATTTATTTAACCAATACTCTACTGATGGACATGATTTTCCAACGTTTTTGCATATTTACTATAAAACAACTGCTGCAATGACTACGTTTGTACATTTAACATTTTATAAACATATCATAAACTTGTAGAAATAGGAATATCAAATCAAACCTTATACATATTGTTTAAAGTCATATTCATACCAACTTATACTCTCATCAACAATGTATAAGAGTCCTTATTACCTGGTAGTCTTTTCAATATAGTATGTTATTACACATTTGGTTTTTTGCTAATGTACTGTATTAAAATGCTATCAAGCATAGTTTTAGATTTTTATGTTTTGAAATTCTTTATAAGAGTCACTGGTGTTTTCCTTTGAACTATGTAATAGCATAATATGATCAGATATTCATTAGGTGTTCTTTGTCAATTATTAGGTTTTGTTACATAAAGGGGGGGCCAGATCTTTAGCCATAATGAGTTGCAACTTTTACCTTCAACTTATTATTGATGGTTTTGCTGTTTTGCCATGTGGAAATTTAAAATTTTATAAATTCAAATAAATTATCCTTTTAAAATCAACTTTCATATTTTGAATTTTATTAAAAAGGCCTTTTCCATACTAAGACCATAAGAAATTTATATCTTCTTATACTACCTTTATAGTTTCATCTTTCTCATTTAAAACTTTGTTCCATTTCAAAGCTTATCCTGATGTTGAGTATGAGATATGGATACTGTTATAGGTTCAGTATGTGATATGGACTGTATGATATACCTGTCAAAGAATACAGTGGTTCTTCCCATTTTTAAGTACTCTTTGTCATGTTCCTTAGTTAGAAATATTACATAATTAAATAAAACATCTGTTAATTTTGAACTTTCCCATTACAAAGTTATTGCTTGTGATCATTTTTCAACTAATTGATTCTCTGAGGTTTGTGAGTATAAAATCTTATCATCTGTAAATAGTGACTGTTTTATCTCTTCCTTTCCCATTTTTGTATCCTTTTGTCTGACTGCATTGACAGTTTCCTCTACTACTACTACTAAGTCGCTTCAGTTGTGTCCAACTCTGTGCGACCCCGTAGATGGCAGCCCACCAGGCTCCGCTGTCCCTGGGATTCTCCAGGCAAGAATACTGCAGTGGGTTGCCATTTCCTCCTCCAATGCATGAAAGTGGAAAGTCAAAGTGAAGTCACTCAGTCGTCTCCAACTCTTAGCGACCCCATGGATTGTAGCCCACCAGGCTCCTCCGTTCATGGGATTTTCCAGGCAAGAGTACTGGAGTGGGGTGCCATTGCCTTCTCCGGACAGTTTCCTCTAGTACAGCATTAAATATTGATAGAGAGAGTGAACTGGATTTTGTCTTGCTTCCAATTCTGTTAAGCATGCTTCATACGTTCCTATCAATCATAATGACTTTTGAGCTGATATAAATATATTTTATAACACTGAAGAAGTCTTCTTTCAATCCTATTTTACTGGATATGAAGAATGGTTGTTAATTGTTCACTGTTTTCATATGTCTTTTCAGTGTCTATAGAGATAGGCTCTTGTGACTTTTCTCCTTAGTTTAATATGATAAACAGCAGATTACCTACTACTGAACTATCCTTGTATTGCTGAAATAAAACCCAATTGTTAGAATGTATTACTACTTTAATGGAACCTAGACTGTTGGTTGACTTATTTTTTAAGAATTGCCACTTATTTAGGTCCATTTTAATTGACAGTATTAAAGTGTAAGAGACCAAGTCTTAAAGTGATAAGAAATTCCCAACCAGAAAGATTTGGGCAAGACAATTTGAATTTAGATTTGGGATTAGATAGAACTTAATTAATTATATTGGATTGTTGCAGGGCCATTGGTTAGGAACTATGGAACTAACATTTTCAGTTATACTCTTCAGGAAAATTACATGCTCAGCAAAAGCCTTTTAGCCTAATACTTTGTAGGGCATTTTAAAAATGTAACAAAACATTAATTCAACTTAATAAAAATATACTGAACATCTGTTTTTTCAAGGCATTGACTGCTCTATGGTGTTGTTCAGTGCCTTAAAATTTTTGACCTAGATGCACAAAAAGAAACACATTTCTGAGTGTATATGTATATATAACATATATATATGTATATAAAAGTATCCATATATTACATGTTTAAATATATGCATATGGTTATGAAAAGTGGTTTCACCGAATATTTATATTTACTACATGGAATGTACATTTACTACACACAAATACATGTATTCTTTTCCTTTTTTATTTAACTTCTAGTTAAAAACACTACATTGATTTTGCAACCCACTAATAAAATACAATCTGTAGTTTTGGAAATACTGTCATACTAGTTAAGAACATGGACTCTAGAGCAAGATAATCTAGGTATGAAACACATTTCTACTTCTTAATGGCTTTTGATTGTAGTTCCATGTCTCATCTTTAAGATGTGGCCAACATTATCTACCTATGAAGATTAAATAAGCTATCCTAAAGTTAACAAAAGAATAACAGGATCCATAAAACATAGAAACTGAGGGGAAAAAACATTAAAATACAGATTTCCTAAATCTATTAGAAATAATGATGAACATGTCAACATGATCCAAACATCTCATCTGGACTATGCCTTCCCTCCCAAAGCCTTGGAAATAATAAATATTTGTTGAATTAAATAAGCATTAAGATTTCTCTTTTATTCTCCCTTTTATATACAGATGCACATAAGTCCTTTTAAGGACCTTTAAGCCAGTAACCCTGCTAAATAGTTATAATTTACCAGTACACTATAAAGAGCTTCCTTAGTGGCCCAAGTGGTAAAGAATCTCCCTGCAATGCAGGGGACACAGGTCAGTCCCTGGGTGGGGAAGATTCCCTGGAAGAGGAAATGGCAACCCACTCCAGTATTCTTGCCTGGAGAATCCCATGGACAGAGGAGCTTGGGAGGCTACAGTCCATGGGGTCCCAAAGAGTTGGACACAACTGAGCAAGTAAGCACAAGCACAATATACTATAAAGGAGTTACCTACACTGTAACTCAAATAGTAGATGTAGTCTTTTCCTCCAGATTTTCAAATCTGTAAACTTGATGATCAAGAAACACTTCTATGCTATTTCTTAAAGACACTTAAAGGACATTCTAGCTTATTGTCTGTCTCGTAACTCCTTAATATTCCAGTTGAGACCCTCGATGTAACTACAGGTATCCATAAGGAACTCAGTGATCCAGTTCCTGAAATCATAGGTTCAATGTCTTTTACCCAGAACTCCTACTGGAGAAGCTTGTGGCACTAAAAGAGGTGGCAGAAACACATATCCTTCCTTCTCTAGATTTATATGCTAATTCTTAGGGGAGTCAAAATGAAGTGGAGATAGCACAGACCACACATCTGTATAAAAGTGTGTGGGTATCCAGTGGTCATTCTCACAATAATAGAAAAATATGAATTCTTGTATTTTATCCACCAAGACTAACAGTGCACACCCATGCTGGCTCTGGGCATGTCTATAACAAAGGACAATCCAGAACATACACAGTGGTGCAACTCCCAGTGTGAATTGTAGGACAAAAGGACCCTAAGTTTTACAGTGTGTGCATGTGCGCTCAGTCATGTATGACTCTTTGATACCATGGACTGCAGCTCATCAGGCTCTTCTCTCCGTGGAATTTTCCAGGCAAGAATACTGGAGTGGGTTGCCATTTCCTACCACCCAGGGATCAAACCCATGTCTCTTGCATCTCCTGCACTGGAAGGCAGATTATTTACCACTGCACCACCCGGGAAGCTCAATTTTCACAATTCAGTCCAGTTCAGTCGCTCAGTCATGTCAGACTCTGTGACCCCGTGGACTGCGGCACACCATGCTTCCCAGTCCATCACCAACTCCCGGAATTTATTCACTCATGTCCACTGAGTGGGTGATGCCATCCAAGCATCTCATCCTCTGTCGTCCCCTTCTCCTCCCACCTTCAATCTTTCCCAGCATCATGGTCTTTTCCAATGAGTCATCTCTTCGCATGAGGTGGCCAAAGTATTGGAGTTTCAGCTTCAGCATCAGTCCTTCCAATGAATATTCAGGACTAATTTCCTTTAGGATGGACTGGTTGGATCTCCTTACAGTCCAAGGGACTCTCAAGAGTCTTCTCCAACACCACAGTTCAAAAGTATCAATTCTTCAGTGCTCAGCTTTCTTTATAGTCCAACTCTCACATCCATACATGGCTACTGGAAAAACAATAGCCTTGACTAGATGGAAATTTGTTGGCAAAGTAATGTCTCTGCTTTTTAATATTCTGTCTAGGTTGGTCACAAGTTTTCTTCCAAGGAAGGAGAAAGTGTCTTTTAATTTCATGGCTGCAGTGACCACCTGCAGTGATTTTGAAGCCCCCCAAAATAAAGTCTCTCACTGTTTCCATTGTTTCCCCATCTATTTGCAATGAAGTGATGGGACCAGATGCCATGATCTTAGTTTTCTGAATGTTGAGTTTTAAGCCAATTTTTTCACTCTCCTCTTTCACTTTCATCAAGAGGCTCTTTACAGTATTTTTACAGTATTTAGGTGTAAAAGCAACTTAAATCCAGTCTGGAGGATAATATTACCATATTTCCTCCTTAACTCCCAGCATTTCAGGGTCACTTGAAAGTGAACTTTGAAGCCGATGAAGAATACATATTTATTAGTCATGGGTTCACTTTTCCATCTACTTGCTCGAATTTGACCACTATACACAACAAATGAAACTAATAATTACGCTACCTCTGCTAAATATGTTACATTAACATCAAGTACAATCTCAAGAAACCATTTAACTGTACAAATGTGTGTTTCTCCACAAAACAAAGAGAAACTCATGTTTAAAAGTTAACATTTGAAGTAAAAAGTTTTGTTTTTCCTATTCTCTCTCTTTGATTTTCCAACTGTACCTGTTGATATTTGGAACATTTTTTTCCTAACTGAGTGGAAGGGGTGAAGGAAGGTATTTGTTTTAGACATTCCTAAATCTGACTGGGATTATGTTCTTAAAATGTTCATGTATTCAGCAAGGAAGGGCAATGGGCACCCAAATTTGAAAGAAATAAAAGTAAATGGGTATTTTCATATTATCACAAGAATGGTGAGTGCGAGCAGGCTAGCGGAACCCTGTGACCCATTGAAGCTCTAGCACTGCTCTCTTCTTAATAAGCTTCTAACAGTCCTGCCTGATACTTCTGATGGGGTCTTGCACTCTGTCCTTCCACGTCTTCTTGAATTCCTTCAACATCAATGCCCAATCCAAAACTCAGGTACAAATAACAGCTGACTGGAATTTTTCAACACTTTTTTCAGTGCTTGTATTTGCTAATGACGACAATGGGATTTCTTGGGGGAAAAATATATCTTCTTCAGAGAAATCTAAGATTTAATCTGCACCTAAAATAAGAGGGTGTACATACGAGTTTGTGTTACAAGAAAAGAGTTGTTTTTATTGTTGTTGTTGTTTTACTTTGATGAGAACTCTGATCATTTTGATAGGTTCTAATGGTAAACTGAAACAGAAAAATTAAAATAGTATTTTTATCAAATACAATGTTAAGTAAGAAAGATCTCTTTTTTTGCTTATTAACACTCTAGCCTTTCATGTTTTACCCTTTGAATTAGTCTTGGACGGGCTGGAGAGATGTAATAATTAGTGATCAGACTATGTGATGTACAACATCATATGAACCAAATGTATGAACCGTCATGAAACAGAGTATCTGAAAAAGTATCTTAAAAAATCTCCAGAAAGGTGTAAAGATCTGATCCTCCACAATGTCTGGTTTAATATGATTTTGATTAACATATAAACCTCTGAAGTAACAAAAGTGTCGCCCTCCTAGGAAAAGCTTTGTACAATTAAAGGAAATACATACTAACTCTTAAAACTTGCAATACAGTAGATTCAACTGAGCACCAAGAAGGCTAAAATAACAGCTTAATTAGGTAATGGTGGGACATGGTAGCTATGAAAAAGCTGGAGGATAAATATATACAATCACACATATTATTACAAATCACATTTCATGTTTCTACACAGTTCTTCAACTAATTTCATTCATTCAGTATTCAATAAGTTTACTGAACTTTTAGTTTATGCAAGGCTCTGGCCTAGGAAAATAAACTTAAACATTTGTGTGTCTTACAGATAAACTAGTCTTAATCTGAAGTAGGAGGAAGGGAAACAGACTGGAGAGGAAACTCAGACATTAGCCCCCTGGCAAATAAATCCCATTAGCTGGATGAAATTCTATAGGCTTGAAATAGTGGAGGAATTAAAGCTGAGATGGAAATTTTGCTTTTATTTCTTCACCACCTTGGGAACTTGTCTATTTTCAGAGTGAGTTCTCTCAAAATGACAGGAGACTAACTGGTGCAGGTTCCTGAGATAATGGAAGCTCGCCTGGCTAACTAGGCATCCTGCCCATCAACTCTGGATCCACATATCTTCCGAATTACAATCAGAGTCTGGGGTTCACACCCTGAAACTAATCCATCACTCTCATCTCCTGCCTTACAAATAAATTAAAGGGATAGTTGAAGGGACTGCATAACTTAAACCATGTGGATCTCAACAAATATGTCTCTTTTACTATCACGGAATAATCATATTGGCATTAGAGCAAGTTTACTATCAAAACCAAAGATAACAGAAATGTTACCTGCCAAAGTCAGAAAGCCCAGAAAGTCTAATTATTCACATGGCATAACATTAATAAATACTTAGGTCTTATTTAAATTTACAACATCTCAGAAATGCATAGCTATCTCAGAATCACATTGCTTGGGTGTATGATGGAAAAAAATAGCTGTGTTGCATCAGAACTTTCTTACTTTATACACAAAAAATCAGGGTGAAACTCTTAGATACAATAATGTACTACCTGAACCTCTTTTAATAAGAATAACAGATGATACTTCATTGACTTTCTGGTGAATAACACTTAGGAGAAACAAAATCATATTATCAACATCTTGAGTGGCAAACTCTCCAATGGTTACAGAGCACAAGAATGACCTACCAGTAGGTTCATTACCACAGAATGAAATACTGAGTAGCTGTTAAAAATCATGAGATAAACATATACATAAACACACACGCATATATACATACATATACATACATATATGTGTGTATATATATTTAATATATGAACAAGGAAATTGTTTAAAAGTATACTATTAAGGAAAAAACAATTAAATAATAAGCAATCTTTAAATATATGATCCCAGCTACTCCTGTGTTTATTAAGGCATAGAAAATAACCTGGATATACTTATGTTGTTAAATAAATTACACTCAAAGCATTTAGAATGGTATCTGATACACAGTAAAGGACATATAAGAATTTCTTATTATTACTTTGCACAGCAACTGGTTCTGATTGTGAGATGAGTGCTGTATCCTTTTTTTTAACCTAGGCATATTTTCCTTTTCTCCTTAATTAAACTACATTCTTTCTATAAAAAGCATTTACAATAAAATGCATTCCCCCCCCTCCTTGGCCATGCCACACATCATGAGGGAATCTTAGTTTTTCAACCAGGGATCAAGCTCACTCCCCCTGTAACTAACAGAATCCTAACTACTGGACCACAAGCAAGTCCAGAAAATGCATATCATTAAAATATACTTTATTAAATCATGATTTTTCACATCTAATAATCACAATCCAGGAAGACTAACTGATACCACAAATCCTTCACAGAACTGATATATCTCATAATTTTCACTCAATGACACTGCAAGTTCAATAGGAAAAAAGCTCAGAATTAAAGGTATACAGCAAAGAGAAGAAACAACCATTAGTTTTAGACATCTGCGTATTCTATGCTACACTATGAGAGACATTAATTTCCAATGTTCATGACCTCAATCAAGGAGTTCACTTGTAAATGAGCCATCATCATTCAACATTGCCTCCCCAACACAGAAAGCCACAGGAGCCACTGACAGTCATCCAACAGTTATGTAATAATAGCATCTCACATTCACAAGATCCCTTACTATGTGCCCCAAACCCTGCTAACAGCTTCATGCTTCAGCTCATGTAGCCCTCCCAACAAACAGCCTTACAAGAGAAGTGATCTTCACCATCTTTAGAGTGGAGGACGAGGAGGCACAGAGAGGTTAAGTAACTTATACAAGATTGCACAGCACATAAGTAGAGCCAGGATTTCAACCTAGGAAGAAGCTAGGCCGAAGTGAGACTCTAACATCAAGTCACTAGTTGAGCATCAGCTCTGCGCAAAATGTTAGGCATATCGACACTGTTGTCCTGCTAAGGTCAGGTTCTTGATCAATTACTCTCAGTCAATCCTCTTCCAAATCTCAACCAGAGCCCCTACCTACCTCAAGCACCAGTCGCCATAAGTGCATTTAGCACTATTATCACCAGAACTCCTGACTATACAGGGAGAGATACATTCCTCAAGTTCTGATTTCTGATTTGAAATGTTATTTCCTCAGAAATGGCTAGTTTGCATAATTTAATTGATCAGATAAATGTCACATTAACTAAGCTTTATCAATGGTTATTCTGGAAATTTAATACCATTTTACCATGGTTTCAAAAGGAAAGTACATTGCTTTATCCCAACATTTTAAATTATCAAACAAGAAAAAATTGAGCTTTACAACATGTATTGATTCATGTAACTACCACCATAATCAGGATATGGAACAAAAACACATTTTTAATAAAAAAAAAGAAAAAGTTATTTATAAACAGACTTAAAGACAATCCCGCCCTGTTATATTAAGGACTTCCTGTTCTGTGTGTTCCAACTAGTCAACTAGGTTATCCCTCTTTCCCAAGAGAAATGCATTGGATACCAAAAATGGAAAAATATGGTATATTTTTGGAAAACATATCTTTACACCTGAGGCAATCTCATCTTTTTGTTTGTGTGTTAGTCACTCAATTGTGTCCAACTCTTTGCTACCCCACGGACTATAGCCTGCCAGGCTCCTCTGTCCATGAAATTCTCCAGAATTTCAAGAATACTGGAGTGGGTAGCCATTCCCTTCTCCAGGGGATCTTCCCAACCTAGGGATCAAACCCCAGTCTCTCACATTTGTAGGCAGATTCTTTACCATCTGAGCCACCACAGAAGCCCCAGTTTCATCTTTATGGATATTTAAAAGCTGTCATGTTAATGGAAACTTTACCAAAACAGATGCAATTCTTTTCCATAGCAGTGTTTGACAAGTGTGGAAATTTTTAAATTAAGCACACATTTCGACACCACACATGACAGAGCACTGCTTATCCACAGAGAAGGGCTGGGCGGAGGTCTACTGCTGTAAGATTATCAAGTGCATATTCCTACAATATCTAAAGACATTTGTAAATGTATCTGATATATAAACTATACCCACAAGTTCCTTATATCGAAACAAAACAACCAAAAGTAAACAATACCCACTCCAACAAACTGACAAAGGTGGTTTCAAATCTTGTTGTGAGCTCAAGCTCTTGTAAGGCTTTACAGGTACCACCTGGGACTTCTCCTATCCCCAAAATTTATTTGGCACAGGATCAAAGTATGGCCAAGGGTTTCCCAGGTAGCTCAGTGGTAAAGGATCCACCTGCCAATGCGGGAGAGGCAGGAGACGTGGGTTCAATGCCTGGGTTAGGAAGATCCCCTAAAGAAGGAAATGGCAACTCAAACCAATGCCTGGGGAATCCCATGGAAAGAGAAGCCTATCAGACCACACTCCATGGAGTCACAAAGAGTTGGACGTGACTGAACATGTGTACACACTCATGCAAAGAATAGCCAAAAAGTCACTTCCAGATCCTAATGCTTTCTAAATTTTTTAACCATGAAGTTCATCTTTAATGCTGATATTCTGTGCTCATGGCAGGGCGGGAATCTCAACATAGGTCAAATACCACTTTGGGGCTGGAAAAAGTTACTTTAATGTTATGAATTCTATAGAAAATAAAAGGAAAATATTCATGGGCCCCAAAATTTTCCTCCATATCTTCTAGCATGACTGGATGCCTGAAATTCCCATGATTGAAAATGTATTACAACAACTGAAGACTGCATTTCTAGAAAAGCCTCTATCTAAAGCACACATGCTGCTATGCTACTGCTGCTGCTAAGTCGCTTCAGTCGTGTCCGACTCTGTGCGACCCCATAGACGGCAGCCCACTAGGCTCCCCCGTCCCTGGGATTCTCCAGGCAAGAACACTGGAGTGGGCTGCCATTTCCTTCTCCTAGCAGCAGCAGCAAAGCACACATGCTGCTATAAGACAACTGTAATACATTAAACTACGTGACTCTAAAAACTTAGCTTGAATGAGTTTACCGAATTGTTCTATGACAGGACAGAAAGCTGAGAAAAGGATTCCTGCTGCCATAGACAGGTTTTGATTTGGACAGAGTGGGATAGTGGAGCCAAGGATTAGTATCACACACCCTTGAAAGGGAGGCAGGATGGAGTAGGGCAGTGAAGCAACTAGAAAGTACCACAAGGGAAGTGGGTTTCTAAAAGGAGTGCTAAGAAAGAAGAAAGAATAGCAAAAGGCCCGGAGACAATTCAAATGCTTCACTGAAGCTAGCCTTATCTACATAACCTTGATTGGGGCACCAGTGGCATGCCCCTTCCTGCTATGTTCTAAGTACTCTTCCCACCACAACCTCTTTTTTTTTTTTTTTTTTAATGAAATAGGTCAGCTTGACAAAGGGCAAATGCCTGAGCTGAAACAAATTTCCCTAGGGTTAGCCAGAGGAAGTTTCATTAGAAGTCTAAAACCATGAGCCAGCACAAACAGGACAGATGCAAGTGTGGGAGAGAAGAAATATGAGAAGGATGAAGAATAAAGGGTGTACCATTGTTATTATTCTGTTACGGATGACACATAGCAGGAAGTCCATAGGAATTTTGCTTATTAATACTCTAGTCTACTGTGAGGCCCAACTACAGACGTATATCCATCCTGTGCTCAGTCGTTCAGTCATGCCCGATTCTTTGTCACCCTATGGACCATATGTAGCCCACCAGGCTCCTCTGTCCATGGGAGTCTCTAGGCAAGGATACTGGAGTGGGTTGCCATTTCCTTCTCCAAGAGAGCTTACAGACACAGAGATCAAACCCATGTCTCCTAGGCTTCCTGCATTTGCAGATGGTTCTTTATCACTAGAGCCACCTGAGAAGTTCTTTATATCCATACTACATACTTCATATTCATACTTGTAGCACCAAACTACAAGAATAAGCAGGAAGCAAGTCCTAAAGAGGCTTGAGTGCTGAGGGCAAAATTATCCCCACAGATCTAGGTTCAGATGTCACCGTCCTTTATAGATTCCTACTGCATCCTGTTCACATCAGGACAGGTGAAATAAGACCAAAACTGGCCTTTCCTAATTGATCTTCACCCCCAACCAAAGGGGACTCCATCTGTCTTTCCCCAAATGCAATTCCACTACAATCTACTTTATGAAAGCCCATTCATTTTCCCTTAGTCTTTTGATCATAAAACATTGGAGAGGGATGCACCTATTCTATACCTGGTGCAACTGCACAATCATGGGTTCAGAGGAGATGAACAAGACATACTTTAGGCAATCAGTTCAGTTCAGTTGCTCATTCGTGTCCGACTCTTTGCGACCCCATGAATCGCAGCACGCCAGGCCTCCCTGTCCATCACCAACTCCCGGAGTTCACTTAAACTCACGTCCATCGAGTCGGTGATGCCATCCAGCCATCCATCTCATCCTCTGTCATCCCCTTCTCCTCCTGCCCCCAATCCCTCCCAGCATCAGACTCTTTTCCAATGAGTCAACTCTTCACATCAGGTGGCCAAAGTACTGGAGTTTCAGCTTTAGCATCATTTCTTCCAAAGAAATCCCAGGGCTGATCTCCTTTAGAATGGACTGGTTGGATCTCCTTGCAGTTCAAGGGACTCTCAAGAGTCTTCTCCAACACCACAGTTCAAAAGCATCGATTCTTCTGCACTCAGCCTTCTTCACAGTCCAACTCTCACATCCATACATGACTACTGGAAAAACCATAGCCTTGACTAGACGGACCTTAGTCGGCAAAGTAATGTCTCTGTTTTGGAATATACTATCTAGGTTGCTCATAACTTTTCTTCCAAGGAGTAAGCGTCTTTTAATTTCATGGCTGCAGTCACCATCTGCAGTGATTTTGGAGCCCCCTCAAAAAAAGTCTGACACTGTTTCCACTGTCTATGCAATGGAGGATCTCAAAGGCTAATATGGAACACAGGTATAAAACAGTAACAGTAGAATGCAGTAGATACTATAATAGAAACATGCACACACTCAATGCTACAGGATTACCAGGGAAAAACTAGAGCTTTAAAGAAGCAGTAAAGTTTGCTCTTTAAGGATTAAGAGTTTCTTGGGAGTCAAGAAAAAGGAACAGAGATTCCAGGAAAAGGGATGGGCTTATGCAAAGATAAGACAATTGTAAAGAAACTGTTATGTTCCAGACAGATGTGGCAAGTGTCTGTAGTTGAATCATGGTGTATGTGGAAGGGAACTTCAGAAAATGAAGATTAATAAATTGTGTTATTTAATAAAGGGTATAGTATTAAATGAGCTTCCCCCATAACACAGCAGGTAAAGAAAGACTTGGGTTCGATTCCTGGGTTGTGAAGATGTCTTGGAGAAGGGAACGGCTATCCACTCCAGTATTCTGGCCTGCAGAATTCCATGAACAGAGGAGCCTGGTGGGCTTCAGTCCATGGGGTCACAAAGAGTCAGACACCACTAAGCAACTTACGCTTTAACACATTGGAGGTAATATAGTTGTTTATAACTGTCCATAGTTAAAGGGAGTCATGAATGTTTTAAGGAAGGAGAATAATAAAACAGATTTGTACTAAAGAAAGAAATAGATGACAAGGCTACAGAAAGAAAATTATTGATTCTATGAATCTAACTAGAAGGCAGATGACCTCCAATTCTTCCCCCCCAAAAATAAGTGGATCCTCTGCCTTAATTATATGGATATATTTGGGAAACTGATGCTTGTTGACCGCCTCAAATTCACATCTAAAATATTCAACTGACATTTAATTTTTTATATATTTATTATTTCTACCTGTTAAGTTTCATTCTTTTTAGAAGAAGAATGCACTTTTTAGAGGAAAAGCAATAAATCGGTTTCATGCTCTGTGATTCTGTTTCTATCTTTTTTATTATTTCTATCGATTCACTTATGTTCTCTGATTCTATTTCTAGCCTATTTCTACAGACTGTTAGAGAAGTGTAAGGTCAAGTAGGTAAGTATTTGCACAAGTGCATTTAAAGCAGGCCTCTCCTCTTTCCTTTTGGCTGCAAGTCATGGGGATATGGCATCTTATCTTAGGCAAATCAGTACTTGGGTGCCAAACTGTACCATTACATATATTTCTTACATTCAGTAGTAATTCAGTGTGGAAGCTGGAATCTATGTGAAACTCTTTAGCAGATCACATAGGATATTCCAATATTTTTTTTTCTAACATTCAGAGCTATTGTAAGTGAAAGGACTCTAATGAAATTTTTGCAATTATTCTTAAAAGAGCTGCTTTTAGCAGACTGGTCAGCTACTCTGAGGTACAATAAAGAAGCAGTGGCAGTGGCCTTTCATAGCCTCAGCATTGCTTTAAAATGATCATTATTACGTTTTTGTATAGACCACTAAGTAGCACAATATCGGTTACCATTCTTAAGAGTTCCTTCTCAGTTTGGTTAGAACTGAGCACTAATCAGCTGCTGAAATCTAAACTGATTATTTCAGTGCTGAAGTGTCAACAGATGCACAGGCTCCCGAGCTGAAACAGGAATATGTGTCTGGCTTTTGTAAACAGGCTGAAGGAATAAAACTGACAGAGAAGTGGAGAGAGAAAATATTCCATCTTGGAAAACACAGTATGGAAATGTTGCACGTGGTTTTGTTAAACATCCCAGACAAAGTAACCCTGAAGGCCAAGAAAAAGGAAAATGACCAAAGGCAGATAGAGAAAAGAAAAAAAAGAAATGAGAAAAAAAGAGTAAAGATCTTTTGCCTGCTGCAATAAAGCAATGGGATATATTTTTACATTTTTAGCTTTTTCTTGAAAAGAACAAGGTCCACCTTCCCTTTCCCCCATCCCCTGAAAACTCTAGGGACACAGTCCGGCATATTCTTGTATCATCACAGGAAAAATAAGAGACATTTTAGTGTTTGATAGTAATGTGCTGTAATCCTCTTAACTCCTTGGAGCAATCACTGCCTTTTTTTCCCAAAGCAGTCCTTTCCAGTTTCCTGCACAGATATTATTTGATAGTGTTTCCTAAACTTGCCTGATATCAAAATCACAGACTCACAGGTTTCTTCCTTGCTGATTCTGATTCAGTTCACCTGGAGTAAGGTGTGGGCCTCTAGTTTTATAAGCATCCCAAATGATTCTTGTGATCAAACAAGTTGGGGAGACAGGGCTACATGACACAACTATTTTTAAAATAACTTGGGTAAGAGGATTATCCTTTCCTGAGAATTTCCTGATGCTCCTTGCCATGACAGCAGACCCAACAGTACTATATGAACTTGCTGAAGCACCCTTAACAAACCTGCAGTGGCATCATTAAATGGGCTAACAGATTTCCTGAACATATATCCAATCATTTCTCACCTAGGGAATCCCCCAATTAGATAATTCTTCAAAATAAAGCAAAGACGTGTCTGACAAACCCTCTCCTGGCTAATCAAGAGAAATTCCCAGGGCTAGAATATCTAGCTTTACTTCCTCCATAAGTATAGCTCTGAAGTTAGGGTCACCTTCTCCCCAAATGCTCACACACAGACAAAGCCAGTTAATTTCCCTGTTACATGTGAGTGAGTCACCATGCTAACAATTTAGATTGCTAAGGTGCACATATTGAAATATATGCTTCCTGGCACAATTCCATATCCAATTACAATAGTAAATCCAATAAAGGCATAGTGAAACTGCCACTCAGGCAGGGAAGAAAGACAAAGTCATAAGCCAATTTAAATATTGCTAATGCCCTGGGAGGAACAACTGTGGGTGCCTACAACCCCTGTCAGAAGTTTCATCTTATCTTTTTCACCTAGGACTCTTTCACAAGAAATTTTGGCTGGAAAGTTTTGGTTAAGTTTCCATATCCTAAATTAAATGAGTGTCTGAAAGATGATCCCTTTTTTTTTTTTTTACATGAGTTTTGCTACATCTTTCTATATTCCCTTCCCTTTTAAGTCTTAGAGCAACAAGTCTTAGGGGAAACAGTAATGCTAAAAAGTCAAAATTTTGCATTCCATTTAAAATGGAAACATAATCAGTGAATTTCTGTCTTCAAAACATGCTCAGTTTTCAGGCAACATATTGTCTTAATCTGAACTGTCGAAAGACTTACAAGTGATTTAAAGGTAAAATAACTTGCTTTTGATTTTATTAAGATGCAACTTACCGAAAATGAAGTCAAGGTTTTTTATTTTTTGTTGCTTAACCAAACTTAAATGGTTTACTTGGGCAGAGATGGAAAAAGACAGGCTATATATGCTACCTATGGCATTATTCCTCAGAATAAATTATGACAATCTTTTAAACATGGGGCCAATTCAAAACTCTAAAAACCCACAATGAAAACCTAGGATTACAAGCACTAACACAGAACAAAACATCTAAAATTCCCCTGAGATGTTTACCTTGTGTCTTTGTAAAAGGCAATGACATTCCAGAGAGGCAGATGAGGGTTCAATATAAAGAAGGACTTTCTAAGAATCAGAGCTGACCAACAATACCACAGCTTCTCTCGAAGAGAAGTGGTCAAGCAAAATCCCAGAGACCACCTGTCATGCGTGCTGCCAAGAATATTCTTGCTTTGTTTAGGAAGTTGTTCTAAATGACCTCTAGGGTCACTTCCAAGTAAAGTGTTTGATGCACCAAGGTTATTTCAGCGGTGAGATAAAAGACATGGGTGTAAACACACACACACACACACTTGCACACCCAGAGCAGAACTTAGAAGCCTGATATTTTTAAATGTGATTTTATAGGCAAAAAGCAGAGACTGAATCAGCCACATCCTCAAACCACCATTCTGCAGAAGAAAGTGGAAAAGGTTCGAGTTTATTCCATCTCAGGATGTTCTCCGAGTCAAAGAACAAGCCCAGGTCCTTGGTTACCTCTAGCATACTCTTTAACAGGTTGCCATCCATCTAGTTAGTGGGACAGACTGGGAGCTACAAAATGACAACACATTTGGATATATAATTGCTCACATAAAACACAGATGTCATGAAATAAACTTTTCTCTGCTTTCAAGCATGTTTCAGGTTCTCGCATGAGAGAAACCTATTGTTTCCTGAAAAAGGGTACCAGAAAGCAAACAAACAAAAACAGTCCTGGACTTCCGCCTTCTTCAGGGTAGGCCTAGCCTGTGAGATTTTTTATAGACAATTCAACTTGCTTACGAACCGACCGACTCAGAGATCTCTGCCAGTCTTGAAATAGAGAAGGAGAATTCAGGTCCCATGTAGGCAGCTCCTTAAGCTCGTTAAAATACCCTATATAAAACATCCCTCCCTATTCAAAAACCAGCACCTTTGATGTAATTAATCAAACAATTTTTAAGTAACACCTTATTTTTCTTTCTGTGTTCTCTGCTTGCTACTTCTATCTCTGAGATACACAATCTTTTCTCCTAAAAGAATTATGCTACAAGGATAGCCAGGTTTCATGGTTTAACAATTAAGATTCTGTAAACCTCTGAACTTTATTGAAGTGCTGTACTAAATACCTTGAGAGTTTCTTATGTGATTTACCAAGATGAACCAGTGAAATAAAAGCAAAAACAGGAATAAAAGCTACATTTTCTGTCATATTTAACTTTTGGAAGTTTTTAACATCAAACAATCAGTATCATCCCATTAAATCCGCCATGAAACATGGACCCCCAAGTAAAATCTTTTAAATTCTTTCTCCTAGTTCTTAACAGAGATTTTAATTATAATTTCTCCTGGATGCTGAAGCAGAAATGCTCTTCATGGCCAGAAATTAAACACAGGCATTCCAACTAACAAACATACGAAATAATGTTTAAGTACTCATGTACACCTGAGATGGAAAAAAATTAAAAATTGAAAAATAATAATAATGTTTAAGTAACCATAATTGAGATACATCAAATAACCTTAGAAACAACAGTGTAATCCTACTGGAGGGCTTCCCTGGTGGCTCAGCAGTAAAGACTCCGTCTGCCAAGCAGGAGACCCGGGTTCAATCCCTGGGTTGGGAAGACCCCCTGGACAAAGAGAAGTGGTAACCTACTCCAGTATTCTTGCTTGGGAAATCGCATGGACAGAGAAGCCTGGCAGGTTACAGTCCACGGCAACACAAAACAGTCAGACATGACTTAGCGACTAAACAGCAACAACAAATCCTATTGGTATTAAAAGAAAAGAAAAAAAAATAGACATGGTAGTTTATATTCTAGCTGAACTAGCACTATCCTGAACACACTAGAACATAAAAAAAATTACGGCAGGATAATTAAGAAATCAGTAACATGAGAATCAGATGACTGGGATTTCTGGGCAGTGGGGCTTTTACGTTTCACTTTTTATCTTTCTCTACTGTTTAACTTTCTATACTGCCCCTCTGCCGCTTTTATTTAAAATCTTTATTTAGACTACTCTGCAGCCTCAGACCATGGCAGAATTTTGTAACACTGGCCACATCCCCTGTGGGATGAGGCTCACTACCCACACCCCTCGTCCCTAGCACTATCATACCATAACACCAAAGTTCCAGCTCGGAACTTACGTAATGGATGGTTTCAGAGCTGACATTTCCCCCACCACTTTTCTTCTTTCTTCACATCCTTATGTTATTTGTGCTGATTTTGGCCTCTCTTTCTCTAAAATATAGGCTGGTTTGAGAGCAGGGTCAATGCTGATTTTTTTAATCCTTGTCTCCCCCAACAGCACATAGCACACTAGTTAACAATATGCATGATAAATGAATGTTAGATTTGCTTTTTATGAGAAGAGTATAGCTTTGTGGTTATAATTTTATTTTAAAGGGGAGAAACTACCACACTTTCCTGGTCATGTATGTTTGGCAATAAATCACCTACATGTTGCCTAAAGAAACGTTGAGGTCCTTAAAACTTATAATTAAGTACTATTAAACAACTAAGTAAAAGATGGAGAAAAGAACACCAAAACATTAAAGGTGGTCTAAAGAAAAATTTCAAATAGTATGAAAATGTGCAGCCTTTCATTAGGTATGCCATATGGTGCGAGGGAACACAGGCGAAGAAAAAGGAACCGGATTGAAGAAAGAAATGTTATAATAATCCCCTAATTTCCAATAGCGTCAACTACAATTTAAAAAAAAAAAAAAGGCACTTGTTTCAGCTCTGAGTACACATTTATAACAGTGAATAGGAACTACACATCAGAATGGAATGATTATTGATTTCTTAATGGATTACTGCTGCAGAAATTTACACTCACCAAAAAACCATCCATCTTTGGGTAATAATTATAAACCTATCACAGTACATACAGCATTCTGACTGAATTGAAACTTACTGCTATCTGCCGGGAAATGACCAATTTTCTATTTCTCCAGCTCCAACCACAATACAGAATGGTGAGCAGATACTTACATCAAACGCTATTACAGTACATGGTAGCAGCCACAACATGCACCATCTGTAAATGGCTATTAGAGAGGTAAACAATCAGGTCCTGGTGGACATTTTTCTTATAATTCATTAGCTATGAAAACTGTAAATAAAATGGGCATTAGGCAATTACACTTGTCAAAGGCCTATCATTACTGGCAGGTTGTGGAGAAGGGGTCAAGGACAAACAGTACATTAGCTGAAGTCATGCTGTTCTGACTTTACATCCTAATTTCAAACCTCTCCCCAGATCGACATCCGAAGTATCAAACCAACAAGCTACAGAGGTTAGGTCTCTTTCTAAACGCTAAGTGCATTCTTAGTGAACTGCATTTTTACTAAATACCAAGCGGAACCCCATTACAATTCAAGTATTATTTTCCAAAAAGAAAACTCTAGTATGTGAGTTCCACGTAATAGGCTTTCATCACTGAATAATTATATAATCCAGTATTAATGAATTAAGTTTCTAATTATCATATTTTTCAGCTGAAGGGTTTTGATAACACCACTTCCTTCCAGATAGTTAATCCCATTCTGAACACTTTATTGATCTGTATTATGGAAAGACAGTCATGGAATGAAGACAGTTAACCCAATCTGAATAAAAGTAATTTGCAATCAATGGTATCTTGTTTTCATGTTCTCTTTAGAGTCTAATCTATTATCAGAATTTTTGGTTAGATATATCAATTTTCTTTTCTAAAAATTATAACATGTAATTTTTCTACCCAACTAACTAACTTAGAAAACTGTATTTCCAAAACATCCAAAGAACTAAAGAAATCAATTTGATTGTTTTTATGAAAGATTCTTTTTCCTAAGTACTAACAGACTATTAAATTACCATGATAATCAACCATAATAATTAAAATACCATTAAGTGTAATATAAAATCAAATAGAAAAGTTAAATAAAGTTACCAAAATAAAACAAACTTGTGAAACACCACAGTGGATTTGTGAAACAGTGAAATTTGAAGATGGCAAATCTGTTTGTTTAGTGTAAAAGAGTATTCTGAATGTTATAAAAATCAAATCAGAAAAATACACATATTCTCTAAAAGGCAAGAGATAATTTTAGACTGACTTGATACTAATTATATTTCAAGTAATATCCTGTGCTGTCACTTCAGTCATGTATGACTCTTTGCAACTCTATGGACTGTAGCCCTCCAAGCTCCTCTGTCTATGGAATTCTCCAGGCAAGAATACTGGAGTGGGTTGCCATTCCCTTCACCAGAGGATCTTTCTGACCCAGGGATCAAACCCACATCTCCTATGTCTCCTGCACTGGCAGGCAGGTTCTTTCCCACTAGTGCCACCTGGGAAGCCCAAGTAATATCTTAGGAATCATATCTAAGAACTATAAAAAATCATATGCAAATATTTATAACCTATAAGAATAATAGTTAATTGTGCCTGAAAATGAAGTTATTTATGGAAGTTATTACATTCATTTCTTAAGACCTTATGACAGGTATTATGATCTACAGCTGAAGAAACTGAATGTAAAAAATACAAGGAACACTCCCAAAAATCACATAACTAGAAAACAATAAAATTTCAGCAATTTCCTACATGCACCTTAAAGTAAGGAACAGAAGCAGAACTTGACCCCAGATCTATGTAACTTGAAAATCTCAACCACTTTCACTGGGCCCCAACCCAAAACATAAGGACAGCTGCACCCACAGGGACAGCAGTGTTCCAGAACAAACAGGTACCCAATATTTATTGTAAATGAAGAAATGAATGAAAAGAAGGAATGAGCACATTATGCAAGGGAAGCAACACCAGGCCAAGACCAAGAACACAAGGAAGCACTCTGCTACTCTCTCCCCATGTGACCTTGGGCCCCAGTATGCAGATTTCTACAATACAGAATTTGGAATAGATAGTACAGAATAAAACATTATGATTACTATATACTGGTGCATGCACATGCACAGGTGCACACGTGCACACACACACACACACACACACACACATACACAATTCTATCTATGGAAGGAAAAGGACAGGAATTCAATGAGACTTTGAATCCATATTTATCACCTACTATGTTCCTGGCCCAGTTCTGAGTGTTGGGTTACATCAGTGATCTACACAAATGTTCTTCAACTGTGTGGTGAGAGATAAGACAAATAAATTAGATAACTTCAGATACTGTAACATACAACAAAATAGAATAGGGTAATGTCACAGCTGTTGGGGTAGCTCAGATGGTAAAGAATCCAGTTGCAATGCAGAAGACCTGGGTTCAATCCCTGGGTTGGGAAGATCCCTGGAAGATTCCCCTGGAGAAGGGAATGGCAACCCACTCCAGTATTCTTGGCTGGGAAATCCCATGGACAGAGGAATCTGGCGGGTTATAGTCCAGGGAGTTACAAAGAGTTGGACATATCTGAGCAACTGAATGCCTGAGAGGGGCTTATTTATCTAGGGTGCTCAGAAAAGGTCTCTTCAAAAGAGCGACAGATGAATGAGAGCAAAAGTGAAGATGGCTTCATGCAAAGTTATGAAGTGTTCCAAACCCTCAAATGGAATTGAACTTGCTGTGTCCAAGAAGAAGGGAAGTACTTTTTAGAGTTTAGCAGACAAGAAGAAGAATGGAGGAAGGGGAGTCAAAGACAGAGGCAAGACCCATGTCCTGTGGGATCTTGCAGATACTGGAAAGGAGTTTCAACTTTATTCTGTTTTAGTAGAAAATTTTTGTGTTTAAAGCAATGTATGGTTATAATCTGGTCTCAGTTTCACAATGCACAGGTCTGACTACCGGGTGGATTATGGGACAAAGAGAAGAAATAATGGTTGCAGTAAGACCAGCTATAAATTTTTGTAATATTTTAGGTTTAGAGAACTAGGAAATGATGGTAGTTCAGACTAGAGATGTAGGAGTGAACACGGTGAAAATTACGTAAATTCAAGATATATTTTCGAAGTGAAGCCAACGGTTTCTGATGGACTGGACGCAGAGTTTGAGGAAAGGAACAGTACCATATACAGACTGGAAAGTCAAAACATCAGCAGTAAGTAAAGAAAGAAACTGAGAGAGACCATGATCGGCAGATGGAAACATAAGGGCTGCTAACAGATGGAGGTGAGTACCAGGTGTTTTCTGTTCACTGAGGAATTGATAGCCACTGATTATGATACTTCTAATGAAGCCACTCCCTCTCTCCATTTCTTTCTCTCAGACAGGAGCAAGAGATGTTTTCTCACTTTTCTATCAAAAGCTTGAAGCTTTCTGACAGCAACTAACTGGACCATTTCCTTTATCTCAATAATCAGTAACTTAGAAAATCAAAATACATGGTAAAAACAGAAACTTGGAAATAAACACTAATTACCAAGCCCAGGGTCTCTCACAGGCAGCAAAGAAGTAAAACATCAAATTCAAAGCGTGAGGGCATTTTAAAGCAAAAAAAAAAAAAAAAAAAGGTTTTATTACTATACAGTGAAAAATACAACTAATAGGCATTAATTACCAGAGTTATGTCCCTCCAGATCCAAAACATCCATGAGCTCCACATTTGAAAAGCAAGCAATTGGGGTAGTGCTGAAGTTCTCCACCATCCTGAAGAGCTACTCAAGTAAGTAACAAGGCACTTTGATTAAAAACAACCTTTCTAGCAGCAAAAATATCTTACAATAATTCAACTCCAACTGTTCACACAATAAAGAAAAAGATGGCAAACAGAAAATCACAGATTTTATAGCAAAGAGTCGGACATGACTGAGCAACTGAACTATCGTAAAAGGTTCTTTTCAGCATAAAAATGCAGATGATCTGTTATCTTAAATTCCTACCATAGAGATACAAGCACTTTCAGTTCAATTAGGATTAAGTACATTGCTTTCCCATATATGCCAGTTAAATATTATGGGCTTAATTTACAGAACCTCAGCAGTAAAGAATCTGCCTGCCAATGCAGGAGACACAGGTTCAATCCCTGGGTAGGAAGATCCCTTAGAGAAGGAAATGGCTACCAATTCCAGTATTCTTGCCTGGCAGGCTGCATACAGTCCACGGGGTCACAAAGAGTCAGACAGGACTGACACACACACATCCCCAAGGGAGTAACACTTCACGAGCTTCCAAATAACTTTTAAACACTTAAAACTGTCTGGACACCCTTAAAACAATTATTTCAAGAAAGGATACAGATAAAAAAAAAAATTTTCCTAAAGGTGGGGTGAAAGTGAAGTCGCACAACTGTGTCCAACTCTTTGCGACCCCATGGACTGTAACGCTCCTCCGTCCATAGGATTTTCCAGGCAAGAGTGCTGGAGTGGATTGCCATTTCCTTCTGACCTTAAATACTGTTATAATAATTATATTATGGACAAACATGATAAATATTGCAATTGCTCTAAGAAATTTGCAGCCTGGCTTTACTAACTAGCGTAAGCAAAACTGTGCAGACTTTCAAGGAAAAGGCATTTGATTCATGGGTTCTTAAACAATTTGGAGGCTTTACCTACTGGTTAAGAGTTGACTAAAAACAATAGCAGTAATACTCCCATTTTCATATGTGTCTACTCAATGGCTAAGCTATGATTTGAGATATCTTGAATCATAGAAATTAGAAACCTTCATTAGATATAATAATAATAATATTTTATTGAATTATAGCTGTCTTACAATATTGTATTAATTTTTGCTCTATAACAAAGTGACTCAGATATATATATATATATATATGTACCCACACATATATTCTTTTGAAAATTCTTTTCCATTATGGTTTATCACAGGATACTGAGTAATAGTTTTAAAACTATAAACTTTCTCAACAATATTTCTTACTTCATACTACTTAACAACAAATAACCAAAATGTCTAGGGATAAATTTCAATTTATATAATATACATAATATATTTATATTATGTTTATTATACATGTATATAAAATAAAGATTCTCTACAGATCATTTAGAGTCTTTATAAAATCCATCTCAGTATTGTACAGTAACACTGGCCTAAAAAGATGCATTTTTATGAAATCATGTGAAGCTTCTAAGCACTTGAAGTTTTTAGTCTAACAGTATTCTGCTTGAATGAGTGTTGAGAAGAGAGTTTAAGAGCCTAAGCTAGTGCTAACTTTAGACCGTTTATTTTAAAACTGCCTTGTGGGTAAAAAGACTAGCTGGGTGATGTTTCCTTAGGACAGATTACTGAAGGGACCAAACTTGTGGGGTTAAATCTAACCAATAACTTACAGAAATAACTGAGTTACATCTCTAATATGCCCAGCTAGATAAGCAATTCATGTTAACTCATAAGGTAATGAAAAAGTAACAGGCAAGCTTCTTGATTGAGAGACACATGTATAAGGCACTGTACTAGCTAACTTCTGTGGAAAAGAGAAACTAATATTTCTTGAAATGTGTTACATCCTGTGATAGAAGCTTTGCTGAAGTTATTAATTGTCACAACAACCCCAAGAGACAAGCACTAACTCTGCCTACTTCTTGTGCTGTTCCTGTTGTTTAGTCTCCAAGTCATGTCCGATTCTTTGCAACTCCATGGCTTGTAGCCCAACAGGTTCCTTGACAAACAAGGAAATGGGGACTAATACACAGCTTAACCTGAATCACAATCCCAAGTCTGATCAGCAGTCAAGTCAGGCTCTGACCACTACCCTCAGGCAGTGAAGATTATAGTCAGTTTCCCTGCCCTCAAGGAGATTCCAGTCTTACAGGGGAGATAAGATGTACACAAGCAAGGGAATAATGATACAAGATAGGAAGTGATAAAGCCTTTCTAGTTTTTAGAGAGGAAACTACTCAGGGATAATGATAGTCATTTGGTGTTAAGGACTGATTGCATAGTCACTATGCTAATAGGAACCCAGACCCAGGAAGATGTAAACTTCAGACATGAAAAGCAAAATGTGTAACTTTAAATGATCTCATTGGGATTTACAAAGATTTCTGCATCTTTTAGCCAAATGACCTATGAGTAATTTATTTATATGTACTGCTATAAAATCTTTTAAAAGAACATCCACTTTTCTTTTTGACTGTTCACAAGAAAACAGAGGGACTAAAAAGACATGACTGGGGTCTGATACAGAGTTCTGAGAACTCCAGATATGTAATAGAGAGATGGGTAGTAACCTTGAAGGACCCACAGTTTTGTGACTATGGAAATTCATGGAATTTCAGAACCACACTGGGAATTCCCTCCCCAAAATATCTAGTAAACAAGTAAACAAGACTCCTCTCTGGGCCAGGTCAGGAGAGAGGCACACTGTGCAGTCAAATTTTGCCACCAAACACATCTCTGGAACTGCCATCCTCAAGTGAAGTGCGTGCCTACCGCATAATTATCATTTCAATTACACTCCTCACAAACAGAACAGGTTTATTTGTGATTCGCATTAATTAGGTAATTTCAGTTTCATTTCTTTAGTAACTGATTTGAATACAACAGAATTAATAATTGCCTCCTATCTGCACACACATTTCTTTTCAAACAAGGACGATCTAACAGCACTCAGACAGATGAAGAGCAAAAACATCCAGTGATGCAGGTATATCTTGGGTTTTATCAGCAATAGCTTTGGACTACTTTTTTTAAAAATGGTTGTTGATTAAAGGCTGACAAAAAGCACAGCCTTTCAAGAAGACAATGGATACAAATGTACGTGAGATCTTTTTCTTGGTTATTTGATTCAAGTTTTTTCTCATACTCTTTTTATCTAACAATCAAATAATAGCCACAATTCTAGTTAGCTTACCACATGCCAGTCATCATTCTGGAGACTTTACGTATATTATTTCCAATGCTCGCCACTTCTCTAACAAGGCAGATTATTAATATCCCTATTTTACAAACTGAGACACTAAGAGATGAAATATCTGTCTAGAGGTCACACATTTGATATATATCAAAGCTCGCTTTTTTTATTCTAGATAGGAAGGGGAAGAAGAAAATTCATCCAGACCTGTATTTTTAAAACTATATGTTATTTTTTCGTAACAAATAAAATGCTTAATGCCAAGAAGAAGAGATTCCTCTGGGACTGCTTAAATAAATATTACGATCAAGTTTTAATGAGCATATTTTATGTTAGATGTAAAAGCATTCTGAATAGTCTAAAATATTTTACTGAATAGTTTAAATATATTTTATTTAAATATGTTACTTTTAATAGACTTATCTCTTAATTTATTCTTAAGACAGTTAAACATATACCCTGATCTTGTTTGCATTATTTATGGACTTAGCAAACCTTCCCTTCAACAATACATGTGTAAACTTCATCTCACATCTGATAATTTTTACTGAAAATTTTTATCACAAAGTTAATTTTAGAAGAGTATTCCAGTGGGTAACAGTTAATCTGGGGATTCTAAATCTCTGACAGGGTATGATCTCAAGAAAGTCTTTTGAAACAGTGCTTTTGTCTTAGATATTTCAGGAGAAAAATGGAAAAATGAGAGATCAGAGAACAAAAACTGGATGCAGAACCCATCTCATCTGTTCAATATCAAGTTCCTTCTTCACTGTCACCTCCCATAAGAATAAAAAGAAAGAAAGCAGAAAAACTTCTGAATGTTTCTGGCAGGTTTATGGTCTCCCTAACTCCCTAATGCCCTTTCCCACTGAAGGGAAGTAAAAAGGCAACTGGGATACAAAACCAAAATTTACTGCATCCATGATAATTTAGGAACAAAAGATACCTTTCAGACACAGCATATATTTCAGTCACTTTTGTAAAAGATAAAAATAGATTATTAGTCTGAGAAAAGATAAAAACAATAGAGTATTAGTCTGAGAAAAGATAAAAACAATAGATTATTAGACCGAGATGGCCCTCAGTAACATCCCTGGTTTACGACACCAAACAATCTATTCTAGGTACTACCGACTGCTACTACTAAAATCTTCCCATCTTTTTATTCCAGTACTCTTAGGATTCCAGTTCTTCTAACTGGTCGACCCCTATCTTTCACTCTATGGCATTCAGACATCTGAAAAACTACACTTCCTTCTATCGACCATCAATGTTTATCTTTACCAGAAACCACCTTAATCTTATGGCTACATTCTTCTTCATCCAAGCAGAAGGTGACTTCTTTAAGTATATAAATTCAGGTATTTATTTATAGTTTCTTAAAGAAGAAAAAAGGGAGGGGCAGACCCTATTTTTCATTTGTGTATTCCTTCTCTTGGATCTGCTAAATCAGTTCAGTGGCTTATTCCTCCCTTCAGGATTCGCCACTGGTATTTTTAAACTTCTTCTCTGTTCTCTATACTTCACACCTCTACTCTTTGCTTGCAATGAGCAACACTCAATGGAATTTTAAATTGATGAACATGAAAAAGAGATTAAGGGTCTTTTTAAAAAGTAAACTTGATTGTAATATACAAGGTGGAATTGAAAACCTAATGGTAAGTTTTAACTTACTCTACTCACCTTTCTACTGGGATCATAATGCTACATGTCTACACATATTTCTACAGGCATCGTTAACGCTACATGTTCTGGCAATTGCCAGAAGTACATTTAAAAGTACATTATTTACTTTCAATGAATATCACCCAACAATTTCAGAGCATGAAACTTTGTTTGGAAAACCACTAATATCAGAGCCATTAAGAAAATACACTCAGACTAAATCTAAAATAATATCCAATAAGTCTGTTGACAGAATTTGCAATACTCCAACTTTAGCATTGGTCATGTAAAAGATCTTTTATAAAAGATCCAAATAATGCAGAACTATTTAGAATAAATAATAAAACACCCTATTTGCTGTCACATAACCCGAAGTGAACACTACCAATATCTGATCTTTCCTTTCTTCTTTCCTTTCTTATTCTTTGCTTTTACACACATACACACACAAGCTTTTAAAACATAAATGGCACTCTCACACATATAGTTTTACGAAAGCAACTGTTTAGTTAACTATAGTTTCTCTGATTTGCTTTAAAAAAAAAAGAAAAATGGATCTTTAAATTCATTACCAGTTATTGTACTCAAACTGTGAGACTAAAACTATTTAAATTTATTTAAAAAAATTTTATGTAAATAGTCTTATGGTGAGTACAATTTATGGAAAGATAATTTATTTTAAATTATGTTTTCTTGGGGAGGAGGTGTATCTCTTTTGTTTGCTTTTGTTTCAAAAAAACTAAATTCAAAAACTGTCATTAGGTCATTAATTTGTCTTAGTTCAGACAGATGGCAGTGTGTAATTCATATTTCGGGGGTTTAAAAGCAGCAGACTCACAGAAAATATCTCATGTTTCTTTTTCTAGTTCTCAATTATGTTCAAACAAAATCTATCACCACTTTTAAACATTTTGCATTCAGCAACATATCGAGCAATATATTCAAAGCTACATCAGAATCAGTGTTTTTAAGTATTTATAATTTTAAGCAGTACCTAGAAACGATTAGATACTACCTACTTATTAACAATACCTTAAAAATTCGTAAACGCCCAAATTTTAAGCTTTAAGTGATATATGGATGGTGTATACAATCATTTCTAGCAAAAATAAGGGAACCTACTTCAATCAGGAATTAAACATAAACCTTCAACCCTAAAAGGTATATAAATGCTACTTCTCTAACAAAAAAAGTAACAAATGTATTGAAAACAAGCGATCTACCTCAGACCATCTAGATATCAAAAAGGTATTGACATAAGTTTGATTAAAAGACTTGAAAGAGATGTCTTATAAAAGAAATATATTTTCATATGTAAATATTACTTGCTAAAAAAATGAAACAAGTCTCTTCATGAAAATGACCGTTATGGGGAATGTTTTATATAGTCACAAAAAACAATAATAAAAATTCCTCTTTAGAATTCAGCCAGAAATTCAACAGAAACAGCAGTTTCCCAGCACTTCAAAATACGGCCAAGCCCTGCATACTGATGTCTCGGTAAGTAGTAGGTAAAGTTGACACCATCAGGTGTAAGGAGAGCTACAGCTTCCATGATAATAAGAGAGCAATGACAAAAATGTCAAAGGTGTAGACACCCAGAATGTTAATTTATTAGAACGTGATTTTACACTGATTAATTATATGCTCCTCAAAATATCTGGAGAGCATAAGAAAAGTTAATTGAAGCATTCATTTTGTACATGCAGTTTTAAATAAGTGATAGAGAACTGATTCTAAAATTATAAGAATGTGGCTTGAAATCTGTAAACTCTAAATATGCCATATAAAGATATTGTAATGAAGATGATGAAGATGACTATAAAATATTCATGGAAACATTTACACTAACTTGGATTCTACTGAATATGAATAGTGGTGGTGGTTTAGTCACTAAATCATGTCCAACTCTTGTGATTCCATGGACTGTAGCCTGCCAGGTTTCTCTGTCCATGGGATTCTCCAGGTAAGAATATTGGAGTGGGTTGCCATTTCCTTCTCCAGGAGATCTTCCCAACTGAGGAATCGAACCCAGGTCTCCTGAACTGCAGGCAGATTCTTTACCAACTGAGCTAAGAGAGAGGCCCGAATATGAATAGTATGAAACTTAAAAGATGTTTAAAATCTTGAAGATCAGTTTGGATCTGATCTGAAGATTACAAAATCATTTTGAAACTGAGACATAGTATAAATACATATCCTAACAAAGAAAATAACAAGATGGAATTTCAGAATTATTTCAACATCTAAGAAATCAACTTTCCAAATTTCCTCAAATAGACCACAAACACATTATTTAAATACATCTATGCAATATGCTAATCACAAGTAGTTCCTAAATTCGACAAAAAAATTACTGGACTCCTACAATGACCCACTATGATACTGTATACTGGGAATAAAGAATATTGGGTTAGCCAAAAGGATTGCTTAGATTTTTCCATAACATCTTAAGGAAAGAGCCTAATGAACTTTTTGGCCAACCCACAGATAAGAAACTGCCATTTTCTGCAGAGATTCACATCTGGAAAATCTCTAATTAACTACTTTATAATCAATGTACAGCCCCAAAATAAAGCTGTGTGCTTTGAAAAAATATTCTTAAATTCACACTCAGTAATTAGGACAAGCTTCCCTATTAGCTAACCTAAAATACTATAATTTTCTATAAAATCTCATTTGCTGTGGTTGAACTATTTCCAAGATTTCATACAACTAGTGTGATGTTTATTTCTCCTGACCTATAAACTAGAAGCTCTCCAAGACTCCAGCTTATATAAGATGTCTTTCTCACGTAGCAGTACTACCATCTTCATCTAAAAGTGAAAGTGAACATGAAGTCATTCAGTAGTGTCCAAGTCTTTGTGATCCCATGGACTGTAGCCTACCAGGCTCCTCTGTACATGGGATCTTCCAGGCAAGAATACTGGAATGGGTTGCCATTTCCTTCTCCAGGAGATCTTCCCAATCCAGGGTTTGAACCTGGGTCTCCCACATTATAGGCAGACACTTTATCACCTGAGCCACCAGGGAAGTCCTATCTTCACCTAAGGCAGATATTAAAACCTCTTAAATGGCTGACCACATCACACATCAACATTTCTGTGAATGGAAGTTTGAATTTATGGTAATAGTAGTTGGGATATCCTTTATAGTATTATAAGATTGCTTTCATAGAGTTAGGCTGTAAAATCAACATTTAACAAGCCTAAGCAGAAATGTAAAATGTACACTAAAGAAAATGAATGGGTCCTAGGCTAGCAAGAATTGGTTATAACCTGATTATACATATAAGTTAAAAACTGAATCTGGAAGATTTAGCCAAGGAAGTCAAGGAAAAAAAAAAAGACTCAAAAGTATTTTTGCTCAGCCTATATCCAGGGAATCTAAATGTATGTCCATTTAGGGAAGAAGGAACTACACAGAAGACTTCAACCATAATGATTCAAATGGCAACGTTATCTCTACTGTGAAGCTGAATGTATTAGACTCTCTTAGTCTGATGGCATTAAACACTTGAATGATATAACTGACTCCTTGTGTTTGGATTACTTGCTAACCAAATGACTTTTGTTGCTTTACCCATATAAGTCAGTTCACAAGAAAAAAATGATTTGGTTAGGTCAACTGGAGTGATCAAGATCCTACATTAGTTGGAGGTTTATTTTATTTTTAATGAAAATATGGACATAAATTGGCATTGCAATTTGAAACATCAACTTTGTAAACTTGTTTAATGTTAGTCAACCGTGAGATATGGGATCACTCTATGTGTGCCACTAATCAAGTTTTGGAACTTACAAGGCTGAGAACCAAATACTAGATTACAAAAAAATTTCTTGAGGAAATGGTCTCCACTGGGAATTTATTTTAGAAGCTCACTGTATTTTCACCTTTGTTTCATTGCGCATCTTTAGATTTATACACTTTTGAAGAATTCTCAAGTGTAAAAGGTGAGAAGCAGTTTATTTATCGACAATCAATAAAAATCATGGTAAGCACATCACACTTATTTGGTTCTAAATGCAAAAAGATCATTAATATCACAAATAAAATATGAATTCATTTGGACCTTGAAAAATAATATCTTCTCCTAAAAAGATCCCTAACTTAATTCTGAATCTCTATATAAAGGAAATCTCAGATGAAGTTCTTTTCATCATCAACATTCACTTGAATTTTCATGATGTCTTGGGTAATTAGAGCTTATATTTCTAAGATAGAGTTCTATAATATATATTTTGAGGTAATAGATTAAGATGTATTCTATACCACACTTTCTCCCCTACATTCTTTCTATACCACACTTTCTCCCCTACATTCTTTTATCCCAAGAAGCACAATATCATAAACTTTAAAACAATTCTATACCAAATGATTTTCAAATGATATATATCATGTTGCATATTTATCACAAAGTTTTCAAAAAGGCTCTGCTTAAAATCATGAAATTCTTTAGCTAGTAACACAGCAGAACTAGCTAGTACTTTTTAACAAATCTTTCCTCTTGTTTTAAACTATATATTTACAGATGAGAAAGAAGTTACAGAATAAAGACAAACCATTATGGTAGAGGATTTGGAGTATATGGTGTACATTAGCCTTATGATATTTTAAAATATGTAACCATCAAAGTTATGATATTATACATACCACAAAATTTGAAGTTGAAAGGCTAGCATGTTTTGCTTAAAAATCAGAGTCAGTCACAACAACTAACCCAGCTTCTGTGTGCGTGCATGCTCCATCACTCAGTTGTGTCCAACTTTCTGCAACCCCAAGAACTGTAGCCTACCATGTTCCTTTGTCCATGGAATTTTCCGGGCAAGAATACTGGGATGGGTTTCCATTTTCCTCCTCCAGGGGATCTTCCCAACCCAGGGATTAAACCCGTGTTTCCTGCATTTGCAGGTGGATTCTTCACCACTGAATCACTTGGGAAGCCCTTAGTCCCTCTTCAGACACTAGCATAAAAGGACTCCATTAAGCAAAAAGAGTTTATTAAAACCTGTGCTCATGTGTTTCAATATAGAATTTTGATTTTATGGAGGCAGTTGGGAAAATATGGTCAATGATGAAATGTTGAGAATTACCTAGGGATGAATTTTTTTAAGAAAAACTAAACTATTGTTAACATAATACAGGAGGAAAAGTAACAAAATCACAAGCTAACATGTTAGATTTCACTAATTAAGAAAATTCACACTTAGTTTAATCTATCCTCCTGCCTGATTGCTAGCCTCTCCCAAATTCCACAGGTGTGTCAAACACTCTGTATGCAGGATTAAACTAAACTAAATCTTATCCTGGAAACTTGCTTCACTATTTTCTGTCTTCTCTGATGGAACCTACTCCATCTATCCAATAATCTAGAGATCATTATCATGAAATTTCTCCTCTCCTTAAGACTTCTATCCAAGTCCTGTCTACTTTAAGCTATTATTTCCCAAATCCTTCTATTCCTTATTGTATCCACTACCGCTAGCTCTCATGACTTTTCATTCTATCACTGCAGAAGCCTGTTAAAGAAGTCCCTGCCTCTGGAATGGTCCCCATCTACAACATTTTTACTCCTGTTATAGCTGGTATGATTCATTTCAATAAGAAGACTGAAGTCATCAGCTTTGTTTAAATCTTGTGCTTCCTTGAAAATGAAATCCAAGTTTTCTCTTATATAAGATACTCCATTATCTTGCCCTGATTAATTCTCCAGAGTCATCTCAGGCTTCAGATTCCAAGATTCTGACTTTACACTCCACAGATACCAATCTGCTTTATTTCCCAGAATATGATCGTATTATTTCTCAGCTCCCATTGTGGGTTCATTGGTGAACAAGCCTTCTGCTTCTCTCCTAAATCCTATTCATTTAGTAAGTCTCAGCTTAAAGAGCCTCTCCCTCCAAGAAGTCTTCCCAAACCAGTACCACTTCTTGCTCTCCATCATAATAAGAACACTGAGCTTATCACAGAATACTGCCTTGTTTAGACATCTCTTTAAATTAGAGTATGAGCTCCGGGAGGACAAGAATAGTATGCCATTTACCTCTGGATCTACCCTACAGTGCTGACACATAAAAGACTGCCTACAAATATCTGTCAAATTAATCAGCTAGAACAATATAGCAACGTGTCAAATGCCTATAAGTGATAATTATATTTTAAGTTGATCTCAAATTTAAAACACCTAAACTATTACCCTCAAAATGCACAATTAACAACAATCAGGCCTACAGCTTGATCAGGTATCATCAAATGAGAATTTATGGTTCTACCACAAGCAACAAATGAGGTGAAACTTTAGATACAGATTTTCAAAGAAAAAAACTGATTCTATATATGGCTAGGTTACCCTATTAAGAGGACTTTTTCTATTCTTAATAACTGGTGTCTTTACAGAACTGAAGCCCAATAAAAAAAAAATAATTCTGCCATACAGACGAACTCTACTTCTTTCTAATCCAAATCTTCACAGATCCTTTAAATAAGAGAGGGTTTTTTTTCCTGCCAGTTTTACCCTAAATTATTAGAAATGCCTATTTCCGTTCCATGGACCTCTGTAGTAAAATGGAAACAGCAAAAGACCTGAATTTCAAACAAACATGGATTTGAAAAAAAGCTTTCTTATGAATCATGGACTGGTGCAAAAGTAATGTGCCTGCTCCGAGTGTTAGAGCAGTGCTTATTTATTAGATGAGAATCCCAGGGACAGGGGAGCCTGGTGGGCTTCTGTCTATGGGTCGCACAGAGTCGGACACGACTGATGCGACTTAGCAGCAGCAGCAGCAGATGCCAGGAAGTGTGCTAAGTATTTTGTATATATTGCCTCATTTAAACCTCACAACAGTCCATTGAGGTAAGGATTGCGTATCCCCATGCTACAGATAAGGAAACTGGAGCTCAGAGATGTGAAGTAAGATGACTGAGATCACACAGCAAATCAGTGGCAAAGCAAGAATTCTAACAAGGCCGTGTATAACTCCAAAGCCCCTATTTTTAACCACCTGATATCAATTACTTCTAAGCCTAAGTTTTCAGTATTATAAAGCAGAGTATCCTCACAGAGCTGTTGTGGAGAGTAAATAAAACAAGAGGGATGTACTTAGTATATAGCACTAAGCATCCTACATATATACTCAATAAATTGTACTCTTCTTCTCTTTCTCATTTCAGTGTGATTAAGCATTTATAATAAAGAAAAATAGCTCCTAAATACCCTTTATCTATTTCAACAGAGATTCCTGAGCCTAATTCTTAAAATGAAACTACTACCAGATCACTAAGTACAAAATATACTTACATCTGTTCATATAAACAGATATAAAGGAAAAACACAAAGAAAAACAACACAGTCTACCTCATTTTAGGACTGTCACACAGCTACTAATCTTTTGGAACATTATAAAATCAAAATATATTGATATTCAAAGTGAGGAGAGAAGAGCAGGGGACCCAGAGATCTGAATTCCTGACAGCTTGAAGGAAGAGTCCCCAAATGTCCCTAACCAATCATGTTACACTGTTTTCAGTGTATTTTCATTGGAGAAGACAAATTTAGACAAAGATAGAGGCAATAAACAACACTTCTACAGTGGGCTATTTTGTTTCTCCAAGACAGACATTTATTCTTATTTCAAAGCAGACTTAAAAGATAGGGAGGAGGCAGAATGAGGAGCAAAGGAAAAAAAAAAAAAAAAATACAGCAATTTTGCTGTTAATTCCCTGCTCGTATATACTTCCTTTAGTTCCTTTCATTTTTTCTCTCTTTTGGTACATGGCCATGACACCACTGATAGCTATAAAGAAATCAAATCAAACTTTTAAAAACTATTTCCTANAAAAAAAAAAAAAAAATACAGCAATTTTGCTGTTAATTCCCTGCTCGTATATACTTCCTTTAGTTCCTTTCATTTTTTCTCTCTTTTGGTACATGGCCATGACACCACTGATAGCTATAAAGAAATCAAATCAAACTTTTAAAAACTATTTCCTAACAAGTAAAAACTAAATGTAAGGTATGTTGCATATATATACAAAACTAAGTACTACAATTGAAAAACAGAATGAGCTTTTTACATCAAGTCCACCTGATGTTACATTAGGGTGTGTCCTGTGGAAATCCAACCAAGGGTGACTGCCAAGCTAAGCTACAGAAGACAATTCAAAAAGCTGGTGAGTCTCAAGATACAAGCCATATTTTTAAAAGTGCATTAGAGCATCTGCTTAACAAGATTATCTGTTATCACTCCACCCTCATAATAACCCTATTCTACTCCTGTAATACTGTTTTTGTCACTAAAACATGGGTCAGTTGTGGACATGGTGGGCACCCTGAGATAATGACATTTTACAGATATCAGTGATATAACTAATCCACAAGGTAGTATCAGTGTACCAATGCTGACAACTTCATCCTTTTCCTAAGGAACCTTAGAAGACAACTGATTTCTTCAAGCCTCCATTTCCACACGGGAAAAATAGAAACCATAATATACTTACACTTCACAAGGTTCTAAAAATGGAAACCAGCTAAGAAAAAAAAAAAATGAATGTGAAGCACTCCGAAAATAATAAACTAGATTCGCTGACCTGATTATTGGTCAGAGTCTTGTAAAACTAGAATTACTACTTCTTCCAATTCCATACATGCCACTTGGCCATCAAATTGACTGATAAATGGTATTGACTGCAAAGTGGATCCATGTAAAGGTTTTAAAGTAATATGAAAAAAAATGTGTGTCACAATGCACTTTCACACCATTAGCTATCTCCAAGGAAAATTTATTTACTGGCATTATAAAAGTAGACAATGATAAGGAAAATAGGATTAATTACAATTTTTTGAACCTTGAAACCCTTTCAAAATACTCAGCAGCAGTTACAGAATAATCTGAAACCAATACGGAAACAAGTATATAAGAATTGGAAATGAGCTAACCCAGAGACAGAAGGAATCACAAAATAAAGTCTCGTCCGATGGGCCGAAATACAATATGTATTATTTTTATATTGTTCTGTCTGAGTTGTCTGTCTCAGATTCTTAACTTCCAGATTCTATTTTTAAAATCACTTAACACTGTGTATTTCCAGTAGCCATCAAGGCACAGACTGTCATCCCTGACACAGGAGACTGTCAGCAGACTCAATATGTACACTAATGATCTCAGGCAACAATGCCCATCTTCTTATCAAAGAGATCCTCATTCTAGAAGAAAAAGTCCAAATTTCTCTAAGAAAATTCACTTGAAAACATAGGAAGTAGTCATTACAAAATGTTAAGTGCATGAATACCTCTCACATCTTTTTAAGATTACCTTACATGCTGAATTTTAAAACCAAACACTGTCAGGCATTGTACATTTTTAGTTCTCTCCCAAGTCACCGATGCTCTCTTCTAGCACTGTCAAATAATGATAGCTGCTGTCATTACTTTTGATACAATAGCTGGCAGCAAGTTGCACAGGTACCCTTCATCTTAGAATAGTCGTCAAATAACCCAAACAAACGACTATGACCTCAGAATACAACTGACCACTTTCCTACAGTGAAAATAAGTGGGTTCTCATATGGCAGTGTTACTTTACTGCTAGGACGTTAGTTATCTCATAAAAATCAAAGATACTATTTCTCTTATTTTTTTAAACTATTTTAAAATAACTTTTCACCTCTTACACATGTACTGTCCCCACCTTACTGCTACGGAGCCTATCTTATTCTTTCTATAAAGGTTTTCACATTTACTTTCAGCTCTGATACTTTCAATCAAAATTGCAATTCTGTTTCTGGAAGTCACAGCCCTTTAGGAAGACTATTTGAAGATATTAAAGAAATGCGGAAAATAAATAAGATCTTTTCATAGAATAAAGTCAGCAATGCATATAAAGAGATTTAGGTAAACTAGTGATCTCGGCCACAAGTGATTTGCCAAGTCGCAAATGTACAAATCATTATTCCAAGTCACAGAAAAACATCTGAGTGACCAACTACAGGTTTCTTATTCTAATTAACAGACAAGAGTCCCTCTCTAGTGCTATTTGCTTTGGCAATCTAAAATGCTGATATTCTCCTAGATCTAAAAGAGAGGAAAAATGGGTATCTTCTCCATCTAACACCTAAGTGGGTAACCTAGATACTGTAAATAGAGGCTATGTAAAGGATGCAACAGACAGCTCTGAAGTGAGAGCCAAAATATTTAACCTGCAACTCTTTGGAAAAGAACATGAAAACACATGTAGCTTAGCCAAAAACTCTACTAAGATGGAATTGCCACAGGCTAGTAAGTTAAAAAAAAAAAAGAAGAAACAAAAACAAAACCTCTTTACCAAACATAATTTTACTGTTGTTGGGTGAGAAAAACTCAAATGTCAAAAGCACAGTTCTTATTTGTCCAAATTGATCATGTCTACAACTCTGCAATGTTTATTCAAAATAAATGACTGAACTGCCTTTTAGAAAGGATTACTTCAAAACCAAAATCAAATTCACAAATAAAGGATCTAATTAACCAATTAACAAGCATTTTCCTGCTGATATTCTAGTGGTGGCTCAGGGATAACAAAGTCTGATTACCTATTATTACCTACCCCTTATACTCAACGTTTCTAAAGACAATATAAGCTAAACATTAAGCTAACAGAAACTGCATATCAATCTATCTTTATGCTTTAGGAAATTAAATGAAAATTATCTGAAAAATAAAAATGTATATTGCCAAGGACCTAGTCACATTAAATGTTAAAATGTAAAAATTATACTCCCTATATTGCAACAATATGTAACTTTTATCAAATTAATAGTCAACTAGCAAAAAAAAATAATTAATGCTCCAAGATCCATTACAAGAAATTAGCACTATAATTTAATATGCATTCCCTTACTATTAATTGTTCTTCCTATGTGATAAAGGAATTTCAGTGATTGCTTCTAGAATGAAATTTTCCTAGGAAGTAATTCCTATTAATGCAAAACAAAAAAAACTTAAAAAAGTAAAGCAAGTTCATACAGCTCAAACTTTCAAGTCAATAGTTAGAGTCGCTTAAAGATAACAAACTGCAAAATGTATTTACCAGTACTCTATATACTGTTGCTTATAATTCAGAAGGCTTAACTACCTATGAAGCTAGTAACTTTACAACAAACTCAAGTTTTGAAAGCTATAAGAAGGAAGTGGAAAGAGAAATTTGTTCTCTCAAGATAATCAGAATTAACATAGTAAGAACATGCTCATAATTCATCATGATTCAGTTTTCTTGTTATTAAATCTTCTTTAAAAAGAAAAGAAAATGCCTTTCCTTCACATGTCACCCAAATAGAAAGCTTTTAAATTAAATTGCATTTAGATGGAAGTCAGATGCCCTTTCTATATAAGAATATAACACATATCAGAAGTAAAAGGGAAACAGATTTCAAATTAAGTTTAAGCAGGAGTAATAAAGCATGTGCACTTGACAACTTATGAAACATCATAATTAAGAGAAAAGAAACCAAATCCTTAATAAAGTATTTATCTTGTCACTGACAGCATGCAAGTTGCTTTTTTATTACACAAAAACAACGTTTGCTATATCTTGATATAAAGAATGACTCTTTATCAAAAAGAGTAGCCAAAACTATTCCAGCAAGTTCAAAATATCCTTCCAAATTTTCTCAGTTCTTTTCTGACAGCCTAAAACAAAATGCTTTCACTTTGTCAGAGAAATGGATGTAAATGAGTTCTACAAATTTTCAGTCACATATTACTTCCAATGCTTTGGAGGAGAAACTTTCATGTTTTCTTAAAAAAGCAACTAACACTACGATTCTACCACTAATGTATTAGCTTTGTGCCAAGGCAATAGAAGATAACTTTTTCCTTTTTTTTTTTTTTTAACTATGAAGTAAACGTTTCCGTATTTTTTCTACTCACAACAAAAAATAAATCATCACAAACCTGGCAAAACAAAAGAATAACCAGCAAAGCCTAACATTTCTTACCTGATACAGGTAAGCACCAGCTCCCAAATGCCACCTTGGGATAGTTCAGACTAGTAAGGAGGCTCATGTTTTATGATACCAAAATGAACAGGAATAAATCTGTGTTGTTCTTTCTTTAGCAAAATCTATAGCAGCAGCTACACCACAGTGTGAGTGGACCCTACAGACCTAACAAATTCAAGTCTATCACTAGAGAAATAGGAAAGAAAAAATCATAAAATGAAGACTTACTGCTTGTCATGTGACTTGGTGAGGCATGCTGTCCATTGGGTGTGCTTGAGGTGAGGTCAATTGCCATACTGGAGTGCTCCCTTTCAGGTGAAAGCTCATTGTCACCTGTTTTCACAAAATAAAATATTTTGGTCTCTATTCACTGTCACCTAAAATCTAATTACCAACTTTGTAATCACATATGCAAAAGCATGCATAGTCTTGAAATTTTAATGAAATACATTTTTCCTCAAAAAATTATAAGGAAAAGTTATTTAGAAATATATAATAAATGAATGAAATGATGAAAAGCCACAGCCAGCACACAATAAAACATTTACAAAATTTCACTACCACATTTATCTTAATTGTAAAATAAAGACAAATGGAGTAGTTAATTTCTAAGGTATCTTCTACTTGAAAAAATTTTCCTTTAACATCTAACTTAATCATTAAGCACCCGGTATTTCTAATGAGTATTTTCAAAACGTTGGGCAGAGGTTGGATGTTTGAGAGTTTGCTAAAAGAAAAAAGTCAACCTAAGTGAGCTAATTCTCTTTCATATCATCTGTCTGAAAAATTAGGTTACAGAGTTCTAAGTATTTAGTACATGCCATATTAGTAGACATATACGTAACCCAACCTAGTCTAAACTTAAGTGAAAAAAATCAAGTAGGAAAGTTTTGATCTGCTAAACTATTACTGGCTTAAATAATAGCCTTAATATGGCAAGTATATATCTATAGTTCCTTCTTATTTCACTTTCCTGCTATTTTCTCAAACTCATTTACAAGGTGAAACTGTGAACAGACAGTAAGAGTATACAATTCTTGATAAAAATTTCCAATTCAGAAGTTAAAATCCAGGTAACAAACATGCTTTTATTTACCAATAATAGATGAATGAAAACGAATACTTACACGTTATATAGCCATCAATAGCCTCTGTTTCCATAGTCAACGTGCAGTGCTGCAATACAAAAGATTATACCCTTAACACAAGGATTCCTTTCAGTCTCTGCCATTAAATGCTTAACTTATTTGAAGCTCCAAGCAGTTAGCCCACGTTGCTGCGGCTGCAACCTGTGCCCAAGAAACATACTATGGTGTACTGCATGTGCTCATTTGCAAGTCACTGAACTCTTTCTGCAAATGATCTGATTCCTGCTGGAGATAGGATAGGAAAGATAAGCGTGTTGTGAGATGGGCTGTATCGAGAAAGTAATGACTCTTTTCATCAGAATTTACTCAGTTTAGAGGGAAAAAAAGAGGAAGGGGATACACCTCAAATGTGCCCACTTTAACTGGGACTGAAGTATTTTACCATTCACTACTTCCTACAATCAAGCTGCAGTCTGAGGACTTTTTGAGTATACAGATAGCTCTATTCACAATTGTTGCAAGTTGGTTCATCATGTTCTAACAGGGAGGGGGGAGGACAAACAAACAGAGGAAAAACAAAACAAAACAAAACAACTTCATGCCCAAGTACCTCTGGAAGGTTTCTGTAGCAGTTACCCAACTGCCAGGCTTGTATTGACATTTTAGCCAGCCCCAAGTTCTGTGTGAGCACCTGTTTAATATAACCTTAATTTACTGCCAGACCATGGTTGGCTACTAATGCCGAGCCTACTTAATACATTCCAACTTGAAAAAATTCATACCCTTTTTGCTGTGGGGAAGGGGATCACTTTTGTAAAGTTTGGGGAATTATTTTCATGAACCAATGACACAAAACAAGAACTTACTTCTCAGAAACAAAAATAAATTGTATGAGATGACACCCCCTAGCTTTGATTCCACATAATGAAAAGATCGATAAGCTAACTGTATTCTTTGAAGAAAAAAGTTTAAAGAATTGACATGTCCTGAGATGATTTTTACTTATTTTTTTTTCCTTTGGCCCTGGTCCTTTTTGCCTTTAGTTTCAAAACTCTCACTGCACCAGCAGCTAAATTATTCACAATGAGCCATTTCTGTATTGATCGCCAAGTATATTTAGCCCTGGCTCCTGGAATTTCTCCATTACTTACTGGAAAACAGGCAGCTTCACTTCTTGTCTCCAAAACCACTTCCCTTCTCCCTCCCCTCCCCTTCTTCACCAACACCCTCCCTACTAACCACCCCCCCCAAAAAAAAACTTTTCTTCTTTATGGAATAATCAGATCAAATTCCCAACTCAGTCACTACACAGCACTTAAATTTCAACCTGCTGTACTGTTACCAAATTCTTTCAAATTATGATTACATAAGGCTTTAAAGAAAGGCATCCATAAAGTTTAAAAGGGAAGCAGTTTCTTCGGATATTTTACAAATGAGTTTATCTCTTTAAAAATGTACACATTTAACACACACATATTAAGAAAGAAACGTCAGAGAGAAGCGAAAGAAGTCTGCCCCATCAATGAAAAGATTATTAACCCTCAGAGAAGGAAAGAAAGAAAAGGAGAAAGAGAAACGAAATGTACATACAAAAGAAATTGTCCTTTGATTAAAAAAGATTCATCACCATTTCCAGCTCTGTCGGGAGATCTCAGCTTCTTCTAACCCCTCAAAGAGGAGGTGACAATGTCGTGCTGAAGATAAACGGAGAGAGAAAGAAAGAAGTTTTTTGTGTTTCCCCCTTCTCTCTTTCCCTCCCTTGCCCCTTCCAAGCCAAGCCCCCTGCAGAGTTCAAGGCGAGGAGGAAGGAAAAGCACTTTACAGGTGGGTCATTCCGAGCCCAAATCCAGCAAACAGATCGGCTGATAAACAAAACCAAGAAATGAGAGAGAAGGAACACCCCCCTTCTCCTCCACCACCACCTCCTCCTCCTTCACCCCTCCCCCTCGTCCCTTTGGGATGGTCTAGTAGGAAAAGTCACTCAGGAATGGCACCACGTACTTTCAGGAAAGAGGAAAAAAAAAGAGAGAGAGAGAGAGGTCAGTCAGTGCTACAGCAATGCGATTAACAAGAAGAGAAAAAACTTGATCCACCGGTTCCTTAAGAATCGACCAAAAGCTAAGACAAGAAAACTGAAAGAAGGGGGGGGGGGTGGATAGGGGAGGGACAGTCAGGGGGAACCCAGCAAAGAACCTAGGCCAACTTCACAGGACTGTTTTTCGCCCTTGGCAAAATAGTAATAATAAATTAAATCTTAAGTCCATCTCTTTCGCCCACACCAGAACCTGTCAAAGTGATTTAACTGCTGCCTTTTACGTGTCATACCAGCTTGTTGTTGTTGTTTAATTCCAACAGGATTTGGATATTCCCTTTTACCTGGGATAGATACACAGCTGCAGTTTATTCCAAGCTACCCCACCTTTCTTGGAATTCAAGTTAAAACAAAGCAAAACAAGTCCAAATCCATGACAGCTATAGAGATGAGAACTGATTAATCGATTAACATCCCAGAAACAGATTACAAGCAGGGGACGATAAATTAAGGCAGAAGACATCATCTTCAACCCGATTCCCTGAGCGTCCTTTACAGAAATCATTAGCCTAATCATAACCACAATGCATCCCTCCCAGAGAAAAAAATATCTATAGTATCTATATCTTATTATTACTGGTTAACAGCAACAAGTCATTTGATCACATCACGGTGCAAAACGAGATGCTATATAATTACACTTAACTTTGAAAACACTCCCCCCACCTTGCAAATCAGATACACATATTATATATAATCTATGAATCAGAAGACAAATAAAACAAGAGCTGTTCTTCACCACGCAAAAGCCAAGCGGAGATTTACCTCAGCAGTGCATGCAGTAAAATAATCCCATCACCCTTTTGTTTGTGTTTACTGTTAGTGTGTCCTCTCTCTTTCTTTCTTTCCTGTGCCTAACGTGTGTTTGTGCACTGCAGTTGGTGGTGGAAACTAAGGCAGTGGATCTGTAGCTAAGGGTAATCCTGTTTTTACTTCCTCCATCTTCAGCGAGAAGCAGGGTTAGCCCGGGACAGCTGGTCAAACCCCGAGAAACCGATCCGCCGGAGCCAGAGCACATCTCCCCCGCCGGCCGGGCTCGCGCAGACGCCCGCGGGCGGAGGGCGGGCTGGCGGCGGGCGGCGGGCGGCGGGGCTCTGGACGCGGGCGGACGTGCGCGCGCGCGCGCGTGTGTGCGGGGCCGGGGCGCTTGTGCCTGTGTGTGCGTGTGTGTGTGTGTGTCTATGTGTGTGTGCGCGGGCTGGCGAGGCGCGTGTGCGCGTCTCTGCGCGCTGGGCCGCTCGGCGCGCTCGGCAATCGATTACAGGACAAGTGCTGCCCCGGCGGCTCCGCGACGCGCTCCCTCCCTCGCGCCCACCCGCGCGCCGGGCCGCGTCGCCCCTGGCCGGGCGCCCCCGGACGGCGGACCCCGCCCCCAAGCCGGGGCCGTTGTGGGGGGTGGGGGCCAGGTAACCGCTGCCGAGAGTGCCCCGGCAGCCTCCCCCATCCACTCCTCCCCGAGTCGTAATAGATCTCACGTTTTCTGCCGGCTCGAAAGGAAGAATTGCAGCGACCAGGGGAGGTTCATTTCGGCCTCGTGAAGTTTTCTTTCACACTGGGATTTGTGGTGAGGCCGGGCGAAGGGCGCGGGACCGAGATCTACGCGCGCAACGCGGAGCTCTGGGCTCGGCGTCCTGGCCGGAGTCTGGGTTTGCGCGTGGACCCACCCACTCAGCTTCGCAATAAACTGCCGTGCGATTTCAGAAACCGGCGCCCGACTGACCCGGACTCGGAACAGGAGAGGGGTCCTGGGGAATGGATTGAGCAGGAAAGTCAGGTCTGAGATGCAGGTCAACTATTACTATTTTGAAAGTGCTTTACAGTGCAAGTTTAAAATTAGAGTGTCTACTTGCTTTTTCTCCCCCGGGCATGTAGCACATCCACCACAGTCAAAGGAATGAACGGATGAGGGTCTAAAAAGTTGTTAGGAGTAAAGTGTTGTCTCTCAGTGTCATCAGTTAGCTATAGCGTAGCTTTTGTATTTGGGAAGAACTTCTGTGAATCGTCATGAGAAAAAACAAAAACCAAAAACGTTCTTTCTACAAACAGTTGCATGTAGCATCTTTCTTGACCACAGTTGCAAAAAGAGGGAATAGAGACTTCTATAATTAAAGGGAAAAGGAAAATGAAAGGAGCTGAAAATACTGAACTGTGTAGTCTGGATGGCTTAAGTTTGAAAACACGTGAAATTTTCAGCACTGCCAAACAGCATTTCTGAGAAACCATATCACAGATTGTGTAGAAAATCAATGCTGAAAAAGTAGGAGCAGGTGCTGTACTCCTACTCCTTTGAAGAATCCCAGAAATAGTTGCTGAGGTTTTTTTTTTTTTTTTTTTTTTCCTTTGCTGAGGGAAGAGAAATGATACATTGAAAATAAAATCGTCAACTGTATCTTAAGCATCACTCTGTATATCTGGGAAATTTTGGATAATGTCTTTAGATTCGGAGACTGGGAAGGAATTCTTTTCATATTAACACACACTAAATCGTGGACATCCTGTGACTTGTATAAACTTTAATATTTTTAATAAATTACTTTTTTAAAGTTTACTTCATTTGTTGGATTTATTAAACAGCTGTACCAAGAAGCTTGTTTTTTAAATCATGGAAAATGGTGGTTGGTGCTGTGCTGCAAACAAGATTAAACAGTTTTCATTGGCGAACAAATCATTTGGGCTCAGGCTAACAACAACTTTTAAGACGATTTTAAGAACAGCTGTGAGTTATGTGACGGTAAAGCATGTTTTTGGTTTTTTTTTTTTTTTTTTTTAACCTGTCAATTAACTAAATGAAAGTCATTTTCCTAAAGTTATCTTTGGGAAAGACCATAGAACTCCACAAATCATTCTAATCATCCAAATAGATAGCAAAAATTTTAATCTTAAATTATCATACAAGATTGAAATGTTCATAGTATATAAAATTCCCAGTATACAAAGGGTAACATAAATTTCTAGACTAAGCCGAAGTGTTGAAAGTTGTGGAGGTCCTTAGAAAAGATGAATTAAAACATGTTCAGAATTAAGATGAAGTGTCTGGATAGTTCAAGCAATTTAATTCTGTAGTAGAAGTGGATTCATTGTGAAGTTCTGAGGAATCATCTTCAAGTTCCCCAAAGCCACCACAGTGGATACAGTCTTTGCCCCTGGCTCATTAGAGCTTAATTTAGCTCCCTTGAAAGCCTATCCTTCTCCTGAGTTACTTTCATTGGCTTCCTAATCACCAGAGGCACACTCTCTCCCTCTAGTGGCTAAGTATTCAGACACTTGACATTTGATGGCCCTGTCTCCCCAAGGATGGGGGATTTGGGTAGGAGGCAGTGATTCCCAAATTTTAAAATGGCAAAGATCTCATGGTCACTTGTGAGAATTAGATCATTTGGGGAAACTTCCCGCTTAACATCCGATGTTCCTTTCTCATTTGAAGATCATGGTATATCAAACTCATGCCAAAGAAGCCACGATTATGTTTACATACAAAGACTAGGGTTCCATTTCATCCTTTGCAGTCAAATAATCCTGGCTCTGAAACTCAACAATTCCACTTTGGGAAGGAAAAGAAAGAAAGTGAAGTCTCTCAGTCATGTCCAACTCTTTTTCACCCCTATGGACTGGCCAGGCTCCTCCATCCATGGAATTTTCCAGGCAAGGATACTGGAATGGGTTGCCATTTCCTTCTCCAGGGGCTGAAACCTTTGTATAAACTAGAAGTTCCCTTTCTTCACAATTTTTCTCAACATTGTTTGTGTAGGTCAAAGGATATCTATATTTCTAGTCTTTGCCATAACTGCACACATTTTTAAGGTACTTTTATAGTTATACTTTGCATAAAAATGTATCCTAAGAAAGTACAGTAGTATGTTCATTGGCTACTATATCCAGTTGGATAAATTTTCACTTTGGGGGTGGGATGAGGAGGTAGGGAGAAAACGTACCCCACCCCCACCGTTTTTCATATAGCTAGTTCTTTGTCCTCCCTTCTATCCCATCCTTTGAAACTCCCTCCAGACACTGATCCCTGTCTTACACTGGCGTATTTCTTTCATTATACGTTGTGTAAATGTTACTCATTTGTTGAGTTTTTAAAAGAAAATCTCTGCCCCCTCCCCCCACTAGAATGTCATCTTTTTAAGGACAGAGATTATGTCTGTCCTGCTTACTGTTGTTTTCTCAGAATTAGCACAGGATTTGACAGGAGTTAGTACTCAGTAATTATTAAATGGATGAATATGGAGCTCGCCCCACACTCACCTAGCTTCCATGTGTTAATCTGTTTTCAAGGGCTAAAAAGTATACAAGATCAAAAATAGACTCTCATTCCATAAATAATTTGATCAATTCTTGGCTCATAAGTCATATTACCAGTAACGTTAACAGGTCGACTCTGTCTTATGACTCATGTGAAGAATGTGGATACCTTAGTAGATAATATAAAGTTTAACACGTATGAATAGTAAAATTGGTTAAAATAATTTTGAATAAAATACATTTATGTGACCTCTCTGTTTCATAAATTATTTCATGTTAATACCTGATAGTTCATAAACCAGGCTATCAAAGAATGCAACAGATTTAATTCTATAATTACTAAGTACAGTTAGCAAAGAACATTTTTAAAAGGCAGAGTAGATTAAAGGTGGTTACATCATGAGGTATTGATATTGTCCTCTTCAGAGAATTTATTTTGTCTGTTTTAGATTTTAAAGTCCTAGTACCCTTTAAAAGAATTAGAATAAAAGTTCATTTTTGTTTATTCAAGCAATTAACTTTATGCTTTTAAGTTTGGGTTTTATTTTTAGCAGAGGGAAGAAAGGGACAATTTGAAACACTGCAATACTTTCCTAATATCAAAGAAGACATTTTTGGAAACCGATTATATACTGATTTTTTTTTTGTTTAGTTGGTTTTATTGTGGTAAATATAGAACATAACCAGAGAAGGTGCCTTAAGATTATTTGAATTTCTGAAAAAGTTAAGTTTGCCAAGCACACATAGGCACAGTGTTTTAAATCTGATTGCTTGTTTTATTTTCAGGTGGTGGTGTACTCTTTGAAGTGTTGTTCTCTTTTTAAGCAGGATATGGAACAATGGTCTCACTTTCTCCTGTCGACCTAGATTGGCACTATGAAGAAGCAAGGAAGCCGTAAATGGAACCATAGTTTCAAAGAAAACATCCTAAGATGTCAAATCCATTTTGTAAGTAATGTGTGTTAATGTCTTCCAACTTTGCCTCCGTGACTACAATGATGGTCTGGGGTCTGTCCTGCTGGCATATGAGTCCCACATGGTAGGGGTCTTCTCATTCCATTCACCTTGAACAGTAGTTTCTTTCAACAGTTCTTGAGAGTGTCACTTTGCAGTGTGATAAGGCTCTTGTGCAAATATCCATGTCCCTAGAAAAGGTAACATTATGACTTAAATTCACAGTCCAGTAGAATATCAGATTTCTTCTAGAAAGCACATTTTGACGTAGAGCAGGTGATAAGCTATTTCTATCCCAAATGAGAATTATAAATCTTGGGAGTTAAACTAAGACCAAGGGGATAAGACAGGAGAGATTTCTGGGGTAAAGAAAAAGTATACATTTCTAAATATGTCATTAAAAACTTCCATAATTGCTTTAAAATGTAGATGTGTTCTGCGTTTGAAGAAATGAGTACCATAAGTGCAAAAAATGAAGGAACTTTGAATTTGGACAAGTGCAGATAGATGACGCTTGTAAAACAATTCCAAAAGTCATGGGGAAGAAGATTCTTGTAACAAGTCATGAAATTATCGAACAAATAAAGTATATTGAGGTTATTGGAAACCTCTGATTAAAATATTAGTACAAGCAAATAAAAAGATGACTCAAATTTTGAAGACACAGCTCATGAATGGAGGATAACAGTAAAAGGAGAATACATTGTCTCATGAGCATTACTTTAGATACAGATTTGGAACTGGAAGGTGAACATAGGGCCAACTAGCCTAGAGATCTATATAGCATCAATAGTTGGATTCTGCTGGAGATATTCATAGTCTAAAGCAAAGTGATGGCAGGTTGCATCTCAAGAGAAATATTTGGTAGTCAAACCATTGCCAAAAGGCATATGATCCTGATTTTTTAATACTGTGGAAAGCTCACAGAATTATATGCCTGGTGTTTGTGAGAAGCCTCAGCTCTTTGTAAAATTGTTTCACAGTCTAAAAAAGTTTAATCACAGGTTTAAATAATCCTGTATTTGTGTGGGCATGCTCAGTTCTGTTTTACTCTTTGTGACCCATGGAACTGTGGCCTGCCAGGCTCCTCTGTCCATGGAATTTTGCAGACAAGAATACTAGACTGGGTTACCATTTCCTCCTCCAGGGTACCTTCCCAACCCAGGGGTTGAACCCAAGTCTCAGGTCTCGCACATTGGTAGGCAGATTCTTTACCACTGAGTTACCTGGGAACCCCCCAAACAATCCTGTATCGATGGAAGAAAGTAGAACTCATTAGCAACAGAAAGTGTAGGAAAGAATCCAGGGATTCAGCCTTCCTTTTTTTATAGCCAGATAGTAGCAACCTAGGGAATTAAGAGCCTTACAGGAATAGGTATGGGAAGTCGTTTCCTGCCTGATGAATCAGAAAGAGGGCTTGAGGTATGGAAGGAGGGAACTGAATCAAAGTCACTCTCAGGTAGTAAAGTCAAATGTCATCTAGTTTTCATGGCTTGTGGTTTAGAGAAAGGTTAGCTCAAAATAGAGGCTAGTTTGGCATTCTAAAATGTCCCAAGACATGAAATATGAAGATGAGAATAGCACCATCAGAATCTCTCCCGCAGCAGCTCTACTCAAGCTTCATAAAGGTACAGAAAATTTGACGTCATGGTGAGGTGCTAGACACCAGGGAAAGTCCCACTTAGTAGACTAAGGATATCATCAAATGTCCTCTAACCATATTCCAGAAACTGCTTCACTGGAAAACTGTGTCTTTCAAGTGTACTATTTTTGAGAAATAAATCTTCATGCAGAATCTACAGCACCTTATTTTTTATTATACTTTTTATTCTACTTTGTTCTGCTGCTGCTGCTGCTAAGTCTCTTTAGTCGTGTCCGACTCTGTGTGACCCCATAGATGGANCTAACCATATTCCAGAAACTGCTTCACTGGAAAACTGTGTCTTTCAAGTGTACTATTTTTGAGAAATAAATCTTCATGCAGAATCTACAGCACCTTATTTTTTATTATACTTTTTATTCTACTTTGTTCTGCTGCTGCTGCTGCTAAGTCTCTTTAGTCGTGTCCGACTCTGTGTGACCCCATAGATGGAAGCCCACCAGGCTGCCCCGTCCCTGGGACTCTCCAGGCAAGAACACTGGAGTGGGTTGCCATTTCCTTCTCCAATGCAGGAAAGTGAAAAGTGAAAATGAAGTCACTCAGTTGTGCCCAACTTGTAGCAACCCCATGGACCGCAGCCCACCAGGTTCCTCTGTCCATGGGATTTTCCAGGCAAGAGTACTGGAGTGGGGTGCCATTGCCTTCTCTGCTACCTTGTTTAGACTGATTTAAAGTAGCTTATAAGGATATATATTTAAATAATTTATATAATTGTATGTGCTCAATTTATATAATTGTATGTGCTCAGTTGCTCAGTCATGTCTGACTCTTTGCAACCCCCATGGACTGTAACTTACCAGGCTCCTCTGTCCATGGAATTTTCCAGGCAAGAATACTGGAGTAGGTTGCCATTTCCTTCTTTAGGGGATTTTCCCAAACCAGAGAATGAATCCTCGTCTCTTGCGTCGCCTGTGTTGGCAAGTGGATTCTTTAACAATAACACCATATATTTACATTTATATAATTAGTAAATTATATATAGTATTATATTTACATATATGATATTAAATTTAGAGGTGCAAGAAGAAAGTAAAACATGTGGAAACATAAAGTGAGAATAGTACTAAAGCTACATATAATTCCCATGTAAACATCTCCTTAAGTCAAGCCACAAAATGTGTAGCTTTCTAGCAGCCAACTCAAAAACAAAACTAAACACAGCAAACAAGGTACTCAGGTACATTTTTCATGACACCTGTGATAAAAACTGAGCAATTATTCAGCAATAATACAATTATTTGTGGTTCTAATGTAATGCAGTACTTTAACTAATCTCAACAAAATTGGGGTACCATTGGGACTAAGAAAGCCATAGGTATTGCTGTTGTCACTATAAGCATTTATTTTATACCAGGCATCATAAGCCCCACAGTCAGAGGGGTAATACTAGCTGCATATTTCTTATGAAGAAATTGAAGCTTGGAGACATTATTATCTAGACCAGAGCCCTATAATGTCAGAGCTGGACTTAAAGATGTGTTTTAAGTTCTAGAAACTGCATGGTAATTACCAGTATGCTATTCCGTCTTCTTAATAACTAAATATATTTATTAATCATACAAGCCTGTTGCTGTAGTTAAATCCAGCCCATTTAGTAACCCACTGTTTGATACTGAGACATTTGAAAGGAAAACTGAATGTCTACGATGTTCTTAGGAGGTTATTCAAATGTGGTGCCAGCATGGAATTCTACCAAAACCAGTGCCTAATTGTGTGTGAAACAGAACTTATTTGACATCTAATACTTTAGCATCAGATATTCATGGGTACTTACCTTGAGCTCTTCTGAACAAGCAAAGACAAGAGAACCACTGAGGATGAATTAAAGGATAACTACCCTCTGAAGAACTGCGTAAAGAAATATAGACAAGAACTTAATTTTAAATTCTGGATCACTAAGCATATTTATACATTTTGTTTCAAAGGGGATCATTTCTGATTTATAGCACCAAGAAACAGAAGCATCAAACTCCTCTTATAGACTTACTTCACCTATATGTGCAAACAATTTTTTGTGGTGAACTTTGTCATTTTAAATAGTTATGGTGTTCTTCAATGACATTTTAAATTTCAAGAAACAGGTTTTCTTAGTAGAGAGCATCTCTCAGTTTATAGTAAAGATCAATTTGGACATTTTGCTAGGACCCATTAAGTGAAGCCTGTGAGATTAGAATTTTTATTTCTGTTTTAATCTACAAATACAGTGAATATTGGAGTAGATGGATAAAACTATGTTATTTTAATTAGTTTTTTCTATCCCAGTTTGCATAGGTGTAAAAGTTACACATCTGTTCTCTCACTAGGAAGGTGTTTTTCCCTTAAAATCAAAAAGAAATAATACTTTTATTGGGAGAAATTTGCTGTAGGGCATTTTGAATAAACTGCCCTAATCCAGAAGAGCTTCCCCAAACATTATGAAATAGCCAGCAAATGGAATGAACAAAGGGTCTGATATCTTCATAATATAGAAATAATTTAGCATTTCCTAATATTTACATTAGGTTTCCCAAGTGGCTCAGTGGTAAAGAATCCACCTGCCAAGCAGGAGATTCCAATTCAATCCTTGGGTTGGAAGATCCCCTAGATAAAGAAATGGCAACCTACTCCAGTATTCTTGCCTGAGAAATCCCCATGGACAGAGGAGCTTAGTGGGCTACAGTCCATTGGGTCCCAGAAGAGTCAGACACAACTTAGGAACTAAACAACAACAATGGTATTTATGTTAGAGGATGAACGCTTAACAGAAAGCTAGTTAAATATTTAACCAAACCAACTGAACCTAGACAGCAAAAATTTAAAGTGGTCATCTTTTTCACAATGTAATATGAATTTAAGAGGAGAACCTTACTCTGAAGTCTTTGGAAAGATTGCCTTCAGAGGTCATTCCTGAGGTGCAGGTGGACAGTACAGGCTCTGAGACCTGGCACCATTAGGCAAATTATCATACACAGAGGCCCTTATATCAAGTTCAAAACCAACGTTAGCAACTTTGTGATATTTTCACTCTTCGTGTCATTTTCCTATATGGCAAGGATAGACTTGGCAGTTATGTTTTTCTTTATGAATAAATGATGTTTCTTGGATTTTGTACAGCCATGAATTATGAGTTTAGGCATTTTTAGTTAATAGTGCATCTATGAACTTGAATTTCTGCAGCCCCACAAGGCTAAAGGCCAGACCCTGAACAGTGACGCTCCCTAAGGTCATACCTCTGTGTATATGGCTCTTGTCCTTTGGCCAGATTTCTCTTCTGACCCCTGAGAATATTATAGACTCATCCTTTGGCCTCTTTTAGAACCTCAATGGATATTTGGCTTCAACCAAGCCAGCTTGCTTATGGAGATTTGTGAGGGACAGCAGTATTTTTGAGATAAGCTGTCTAAATGGAACCATTCAGAGATCTGAGATGGAATCCGAGAGATCTGAGAAAGAGAAATTAATTGCAACAGATGCTTCCTGTAGTGATGACAGCAAAGAAAAGATCAGAGTTGAGAGAATAAGTGAGGGAGAGAAGCTGTGTGGAGCAGGAATGCCCCTGAGTTTGGCTATAAAAGGAAAGGCAGAGGCTAGCAGCTGGAGGACAATGTGTAGCTGAGGAAAGTTTTGTTTTTTTGTGTAAGACATCAGCATCCCTCAGTGCTGATAAGAAGCTGTCAATAGCAATTTAGAGATTGAAGATAGAAGCAAATTGGTGAAATGAAGTTCCTGAGGAGACAGAAAATAATAATAACCTAGAGCACAAGTAAAGTAATTAGTTCCTGATAAGGAGGAGATAACCTCTGTACTTAAGCAAGAAAGGATGGATGCAGATGCAAGTAAGTTTGTTAGTTGACATAATGGGGAGTTGGGGAGGGTTTGAAGAAGATATCTGTTAGTTATTAAGAGTGAAAGAAAAAGTGACTGTATTCCAAGTTTTAAGAAAAGAATGAATAAGCTTGGAATAGGTTGCTACAAAGAATCTGGGAGAGACTAACTTTAAAAAAGTATGGAAAATTGATGGGTGAAGTAGAGGAACCACTTGAGGCTGGTGACCACAAGTAAGCCACCAGCGTGCTCCATGCTGTAACAATAGCTGGTCTCACAGCCCAGGTATAATCTGGAAACAAAATGGACCACAGCATGTGTCTAGTGTAGAAATTCCACCAGGTAGGGAGCTGGAAGAGTGATCAAAGATCTTTGGTTAAAAGAAATAGATTGAAACAATGAATGATTGAATAAGCTATACAGCGAAGAATACTAATAGGTCAGGTACTGACCAAGAGTGAAGTGGAGCAATACCTTGGATTCCACTGGGGTTGAATAACTTGTATAAGAGGGAATTCTGAGTGACACTTATGTAAGTACAGAGGACTGGGAAGAGAAATTTGGTATCTCTGCGGAGGACAAGACAGCAGGATCCAGACTAGAGGTTGAGAGTCCTGACCTCCAGAATGTGGATTCTGAGAAAAGTGACAGGATAAGGGTCGTGGGAGAACAGGAAGATACTGAACTAGTCTTTGAAGAATGAGTCCCCAGGAGGCAGCTGATAAATTACAGCAAGGGAGAGCAGCAGTGAAGAGCAGCAGAAGGAGCATCAGAGGAAATGGAAATTATAGGTAGCGTGACCACGGCATCTAGTTTGCCCATAATAACCCTGATTTACACCTGGGATCCTGACACAGATATTAATAGTGCTATATTTTACTCTTAAAAGTGTCCTTGTTTCTATGTGAAGTAACTTGTTCCCCTGCCTTAGAGGGGAGTAGTAGCCCCAAGGAGAAGTTCTTTCATTTAGGAAATAAATTATTTTTAAATAAGTGAGAAAATATAATATGGATTTGCTTGTTTTTTTGTTTGTTTGCTTTGTTTGAAAGAAGAGTTCCAAAGACTATATAAGAAAGATTTGGAAGGAGATGAAGTAGTGTGTAGTCACATATGGATGTGAGAGTAGTCATTGTATGGATCTGAGAGTTGGACTATAAGGAAAGTTGAATGCTGAAAAATTGATGCTTTTGAACTGTGGTGTTGGAGAAGACTCAAANAAGAGGAGAACCTTACTCTGAAGTCTTTGGAAAGATTGCCTTCAGAGGTCATTCCTGAGGTGCAGGTGGACAGTACAGGCTCTGAGACCTGGCACCATTAGGCAAATTATCATACACAGAGGCCCTTATATCAAGTTCAAAACCAACGTTAGCAACTTTGTGATATTTTCACTCTTCGTGTCATTTTCCTATATGGCAAGGATAGACTTGGCAGTTATGTTTTTCTTTATGAATAAATGATGTTTCTTGGATTTTGTACAGCCATGAATTATGAGTTTAGGCATTTTTAGTTAATAGTGCATCTATGAACTTGAATTTCTGCAGCCCCACAAGGCTAAAGGCCAGACCCTGAACAGTGACGCTCCCTAAGGTCATACCTCTGTGTATATGGCTCTTGTCCTTTGGCCAGATTTCTCTTCTGACCCCTGAGAATATTATAGACTCATCCTTTGGCCTCTTTTAGAACCTCAATGGATATTTGGCTTCAACCAAGCCAGCTTGCTTATGGAGATTTGTGAGGGACAGCAGTATTTTTGAGATAAGCTGTCTAAATGGAACCATTCAGAGATCTGAGATGGAATCCGAGAGATCTGAGAAAGAGAAATTAATTGCAACAGATGCTTCCTGTAGTGATGACAGCAAAGAAAAGATCAGAGTTGAGAGAATAAGTGAGGGAGAGAAGCTGTGTGGAGCAGGAATGCCCCTGAGTTTGGCTATAAAAGGAAAGGCAGAGGCTAGCAGCTGGAGGACAATGTGTAGCTGAGGAAAGTTTTGTTTTTTTGTGTAAGACATCAGCATCCCTCAGTGCTGATAAGAAGCTGTCAATAGCAATTTAGAGATTGAAGATAGAAGCAAATTGGTGAAATGAAGTTCCTGAGGAGACAGAAAATAATAATAACCTAGAGCACAAGTAAAGTAATTAGTTCCTGATAAGGAGGAGATAACCTCTGTACTTAAGCAAGAAAGGATGGATGCAGATGCAAGTAAGTTTGTTAGTTGACATAATGGGGAGTTGGGGAGGGTTTGAAGAAGATATCTGTTAGTTATTAAGAGTGAAAGAAAAAGTGACTGTATTCCAAGTTTTAAGAAAAGAATGAATAAGCTTGGAATAGGTTGCTACAAAGAATCTGGGAGAGACTAACTTTAAAAAAGTATGGAAAATTGATGGGTGAAGTAGAGGAACCACTTGAGGCTGGTGACCACAAGTAAGCCACCAGCGTGCTCCATGCTGTAACAATAGCTGGTCTCACAGCCCAGGTATAATCTGGAAACAAAATGGACCACAGCATGTGTCTAGTGTAGAAATTCCACCAGGTAGGGAGCTGGAAGAGTGATCAAAGATCTTTGGTTAAAAGAAATAGATTGAAACAATGAATGATTGAATAAGCTATACAGCGAAGAATACTAATAGGTCAGGTACTGACCAAGAGTGAAGTGGAGCAATACCTTGGATTCCACTGGGGTTGAATAACTTGTATAAGAGGGAATTCTGAGTGACACTTATGTAAGTACAGAGGACTGGGAAGAGAAATTTGGTATCTCTGCGGAGGACAAGACAGCAGGATCCAGACTAGAGGTTGAGAGTCCTGACCTCCAGAATGTGGATTCTGAGAAAAGTGACAGGATAAGGGTCGTGGGAGAACAGGAAGATACTGAACTAGTCTTTGAAGAATGAGTCCCCAGGAGGCAGCTGATAAATTACAGCAAGGGAGAGCAGCAGTGAAGAGCAGCAGAAGGAGCATCAGAGGAAATGGAAATTATAGGTAGCGTGACCACGGCATCTAGTTTGCCCATAATAACCCTGATTTACACCTGGGATCCTGACACAGATATTAATAGTGCTATATTTTACTCTTAAAAGTGTCCTTGTTTCTATGTGAAGTAACTTGTTCCCCTGCCTTAGAGGGGAGTAGTAGCCCCAAGGAGAAGTTCTTTCATTTAGGAAATAAATTATTTTTAAATAAGTGAGAAAATATAATATGGATTTGCTTGTTTTTTTGTTTGTTTGCTTTGTTTGAAAGAAGAGTTCCAAAGACTATATAAGAAAGATTTGGAAGGAGATGAAGTAGTGTGTAGTCACATATGGATGTGAGAGTAGTCATTGTATGGATCTGAGAGTTGGACTATAAGGAAAGTTGAATGCTGAAAAATTGATGCTTTTGAACTGTGGTGTTGGAGAAGACTCAAAAGTCCCTTGGACTGCAAGGATATCAAACCAGTCAATCCTAAAGGAAATCAGTCCTGAATATTCATTGGAAGGACTGATGCTGAAGCTGAAACTCCAATACTTTGGCCACCTGATGTAAAGAATTGACTCACTGGAAAGGATCCTGATGCTGGGAAAAACTGAAGGTGGGAGAAGGGGACAAGAGAGGATGAGATGGTTGGATGGCATCACCGACTCAATGGACATAAGTTTGAGTAAGCTCCAGGAGTCAGTGATGGACAGGGAAGCTGGGCAGTCCATGGGGTCGCAGAGAGTTGTACACGACTGAGTGACTGAACTGAACTGAAGTGAAGTAATGGGACATTGAATTAGAGGAGAGGAGATACCAAATACTGATAGTATTTGAACTGAGAGTACAAAAGAAATGTGTTGATCACTGGGGCTCCCATCTCCATTTCAATTTTCTTACCAACTTTCTGACTCCTTTAAATTGGAATCAGATGAACAATGAGGACTTTAAAGGTTAAATATGCCTGTTATTATCTATATCTTAATTTTGTGGCCAGAGATTGTAGCAGTTCTTGTTTTACAAGATGAAAGATTCCAGTAATAGTTCTTTACAAACAGTTAACATTATTCAAGTTCCTACAGATCATTGTCATAAAATGACCACTAGTTTAGATGATACCTTGCTTATATTAATACTTGCACTTATGTTTCGTGCACTCTTTCCTTTGAACTTTGACAGATTTAGCTTTCTCTCTGCCAACTCAATTCCATTGCTTCCTTCAAAATCAGGGTAAGAAAACAAGGCAGCTTAAGGCCTCTGGATCACGTAAAGCCTGGTTTATTCACCAAAGTCACTGGATTTTGCCAAGCATTATACACTGAGAGCTGATGGCAAAAGGATAAGAGAAAATAAGTCAGATGACAATACCAAAAAGCAAATAGAAATGAACAGTCTTGATAAAAGCAAAATATTCTTATGTTTGTTTCTTGTCACAGCCATAGGCCAAAATGTGCCTTCAAAGACCAACGTAACATGTAATCAAAATAGAATTGAAGATTCTTTTCTTAAAAAAAAGTTTTACTTTCACTAAAAACAGAAATATCCATTACAGATTATTCAAACAAGACCTTTAAGTCAATGAGATAATTTGTGTTTAAGTCTGCAAATAATATAGGATAATACAACTGAGACATAAAGCTTGCCAATGTAACTTATGGAAATATAGATAAAGCCATTTCCCTGAGCTATAGATATTCTTCAGTCATCTTGGTAAATATGCAAGTTAAAATGAGTAGGATTTTTCACTTTCTAAAAATGTTCATTTTAATTTACAAATAGATTGTCCATAGGAATGCTTAATGTAGAAAGCATGCAGCATTGATTTAAAATATGAATCATTTATTTAAAATCTATGCAGTTTTTCAGAATTACCTCATAAGAAATCAGTCTCACTGCCTAAAACTGTGATTCACAAACTTGTTTTCTTTTTCTAAGCCATCCATGTGACTTTGAAATATTTTTCTATGTAGCTATGTCTTTCATTGCATGAGAAAATTCAAAGCTGGATTACCTATTGCTCTCCTTAGCTTCCCACTCCATTCTAAATGAGTATCAGAGTATTAGAAGTAGTGTAGAGGTTCAAAAAGTGTTTCCTATAACAATGCCTTTCAAATTCAGGTTGCAACCCATTCAGTTCAGTTCAGTCACTCAGTCGTGTCCGACTCTTTGTGACCCCATGAACTGCAGCACGCCAGGCCTCCCTGTCCATCACCAACACTCAGAGTCTACCCAAACCTATGTTCATCGAGTTGATGATTCCATCCAACCATCTCATCTTCTGTCGTCCCCTTCTCCTCCCTCCCTCAATCTTTCCCAGCATCAGGATCTTTTCCAATGAGTCAGTTCTTGGCATCAGGTGGCCAAAGTATTGGAGTCTCAGCTTCAACATCAGTCCTTCCAATGAACACCCAGGACTGATCTCCTGAGTGTTATAACCAGCATTTTTTTAAGAAATGAAATAGAATGGAACAGTGACAGAGGTTCTGGTGCTATTGAAGGAAAGAATGAATGCCTTGAAAAGGTCAAAATTAACTGAGGGCTGAGTTTAAAAGCACATAAATATATGTGCTTTTATCATTAAATACTAGCAGCAGTTAAGATCGCTGGTTTCAGGCAAGCTTTCCACTTAGTTTAACCACGTCTTATCTTAAATGTTTGATAGGAGATTGGGAACTCATGTACACCTGAGATGGAAGAAAAAAAAAATTAAAAATAAATAAATAAATAAAAACTTGTTTTTTGTGCTTAAAAAAAAAGTTTGATAGGAGTCACTGCTGGTCTTCTGTAATTTTTTGATTTGTCAACTGGAAAACAGAAGTTCTGTTCAAGACTGATTTCTGGTTACTGTCACTATTGTTCAGTCTCTCACTTGTGTCAGACTCTTTGCAGACCCATGAATTTCAGCACACCAGGCTTCTTTGTCCTTCACTATCTCCTGGAGTTTGCTTGAACTCAGGTCCATTGAGTCAGTGATGCTGTTCGAAGTTGATGATTGGTTGATCCACCAATACTTCCTAAAAGAATTTAAACTCAAATCTAGAAAACAAAAAGATGAAATCCTATGTGTAACATAAAAGAAAGCAAAGGGGAAAGAAAAATAAATTTTTTTTTTTTGGTTCAAAAAAGCTGCAGTTGAACACAAAACATACTTCTGAATTCATAGTAATCAGGCAAAAGAGGAAACATGCTCTAGATGACATAGTTCTAATTATCTAGGAAGCTGTGAAATCAGCAGCCCAAACACACTACATTTCCCAGCTCAGTGCTCCAAGACAAATTTGACCCAGCTGATAGTGACAGGTGCCATTGGTGCTACAATGATCCAGAGTCTTCAATCGGAAGGCCTCGGGTCAGATTCCAGCTCTGTCATTTACAGTGTTACTTAACAGTTGAAACTGTTTCTTAAACTCTATTTCCTCATCTGTTAAAGTGGATCCTAATGATATAAATTAACTCATAAGGTTTTTTTTTTTTTAATAAGAATTAAATGAAGTAATATTTGTAACTGATCAAATCAAGGCTGAGACCAGCTCTGCTCCCTGGTAAAGGTTATATTGTGTTTCTTTACCTAATTGGGCTTCCTTGGTGGCTCAGAGGTTAAAGCATCTGCCTGGAATGCAGGAGATCCAGGTTTGATCCCTGGGTCAGGAAGATCCCCTGGAGAAGGAAATGGCAACCCACTCCAGTACTCTTGCCTGAAGAATCCAATGGAGGGAGGAGCCTGGTAGGCTACAGTCCATGGGGTCGCAAAGAGTCAGACACGACTAAGCAACTTCGCTTTCACTTTTTTACTTAATTAAGTAAGCAAATATTCTGAGTGGCAGTTTTACAAAAGACATTCTGAAGTTAGTGTAATTACAGTTAGGGCAATTATTAAAATGACATAAAAACTGACCATTGCTTTGTATCTTATGTTTCTATTGAGTTCTTTCCCAGTATTTTTATCTCTTTCCATTTTTTAAAAGGAAAATCAGAAAAATAAACATATTCTCTGCCACATCAGTCAGAATATGCGTATCTCATGCTTGTTCTTCAAAACATCCTCCTCCTAATAAAATATCTCAGATTCAGACTTTTTTATATGGACCTCAGCCAACAGAAAACTAGAGCCTCTGTGTCACTGACTTGAAAAACTTCACCTAGCAACAAAGAACTCAACTCAACCATACTCAGGTCTGGGATGAAAAGTTTACAGTTTGCAAATTATCTCCCCCAAAGACTAAAAAAGAATTCAGTTTTTGTTTTCTCCTGTTGAGAATATTTAAGATGGAAAATTTTGACTTGAGCATTTTTAATGAAATCAAAGACAAAAAGAAATCTGTAGACAAAAGCTTTGTGTATGAAATGACAAAGTATTCACTCACACCTTATGCATAAACTGCTCTAGTTATATTGAATCATTCAACCACATTTTGTATTTATGTCCTAGATCTATGTTTCTACCATACATTATAAATACACCCTTTGTAATTTCATTTAGGTAAACATATTTAGGCATCTACTATCAACATCAATAATGTTATCATTTAACTCACAGTAAAATCTATTTTTTCATGCATCCTGAGGAATCTGTATGCAGATCAAGAAGCAACAGTTAGAACTGGACATGGAACAACAGACTGGTTCCAAATTGGGAAATCAGTACATCAAGGCTATATATTGTCACCCTGCTTATTTAATTTATATACAGACTCCATCATGAGAAATGCTAGGCTGGATGAAGCACAAGCTGGAATCAAGATTGCTGGAAGAAATATCAATAACCTCAGATATACAGATGATACCATCCTTATGGCAGAAAGTGAAGAACTAAAAAGCCTCTTGATGAAAGTGAAAGAGGAGAGTGAAAAAGTTGCCTTAAAACTCAGCATTCAGAAAATGAAGATCATGTCATCCGTACCATCACTTCATGGCAAATAGATGGGGAAACAATGGAAACAGTGAGAGACTTTATTTTGCGGGGCTTCAAAATCACTGCAGATGGTGACTGCAGCCATGAAATTAAAAGACACTCCTTGGAAGAAAAGCTGTGACCAACCTAGACAGCATATTAAAATGGAGAGACATTACTTTGCCAACAAAGGTCCATCTAGTCAAGGATATGGTTTGCCCAGTAGTCATGTGTGGATGTGAGAGTTGGACTATAAAGAAAGCTGAGCGCTGAGGAATTGATGCTTTTGAACTGTGGTGTTGGAGAAGACTCTTGAGAGTCCCTTGGACTGCAAGGAGATCCAACCAGTCCATCCTAAAGGCAATCAGTCCTGAGTATTCATTGGAAGGACTGATGTTGAAGCTGAAACTCCAATACTCTTGCCACCTGATGTGAAAAATTGACTCATTTGAAAAGACCCTGCCACTGGGAAAGATTGAAGGCAGGAGGAAAACGGGACGACAGAGGATGAGATGGTTGAATGTTATCACCAACTCAATGGACATGAGTTTGAGCAGGCTCTGGGTGTTGGTGATGGACAGGGAAGCCTGTCATGGTGCAGTTCCTGGGGTCGCAAAGAGTCGGACATGACTAAGCGACTGAACTGAACAGAAAATCTATTTTTTCATGCGTCTGCATTTTATCTCCCATAGTATACTAGAGCAATTTTATAGAAAGACTGGGTCTTTTTCTTTAGAATCCTTATTTCTTGGTACAGTGATTTACACAAATTTGGTTTATCATTTTTAACAAAAATTATCATAGAGGTGAATCCCTCATCAATAATATAGTATAAAATACTACATTTTATACATTTAAAGTCACTCAGTCATGTCTGACTCTTTGTGACCCCATGGACTATGCAGTCTATGGAATTCTCCAGGCCAGAAAACTGGAGTGGGTAGCCTTTCCCTTCTCCAGGGAATCTTCCCAACCCAGGGATCCAACCCAGGTCTCTCGCATTGCAGATGGATTCTTTACCAGCTGAGCCACAGTGCTGCCTAATTATTCATTCATTAAATCACTTTTAATGCAATTTCCTTTTTCTTTTTCTATTTTCAAATATCTGTGCCTTTTAAAAAATTTAGGCCTTTGACTAAATCAACCAAACTATTACAGTCTTTTGTAGTTATTAAATAAACATCTCTTTGTTTCTCCTAAGTCTTTGCAGTGTTTAGAAAGAGCCTATCTCTTAAGTGTTTTTAATCCTCTTCTTTAGCGATTATATTATAGCATTTTAGGTCACACTGTACACGTCTAGCATTGGTGTCCATTTAGAGTACTGTATTCATATTATGTACTTTTTAAAAAGTGAGCTTATGTCTTAAAATAGTGTATGACTTCAATGTGATCACAGAACTAAAACTAGGATTAAAGTCTAGCTTTCAGAAACACCTGTTACTTATTCTCAGTTTCTTTTAACTAAGGCTAGAGAACATGGTGAACTTTTAATTTTTAATCTGTATTTATTTTTCTTTCAGGTAGTTTTCATATTTTAACTTCTCAGTAAAACTGAAAAATTAAGTTTTCATTTGAATGAAAATAAAAAGTTACTTTGGACATTAAATTGAAAGTAAAATTAAATGCATAAGCACATGCTACTTAATAGTAATGCAGATTTATAGCTCAATATATTAATATTTTAGACTTACCTTTTATGTTTTCATTTAAAATATTGTTCTATGGTAGATTTCTTTAAGAGCAATATATTTTCAGAATTGTCGGAATTGTTAGTTCATCTCCTTTCCACTCAGTTCATATCTTTCATTTAGCTACATCAGAATTAAAATTTTTATTGGCAAATCTATGTTGCAAGTTGGATGGAGAGGGTTTTTTTTATTACATGGAGTGAAAACTTTATTATAATTAATCCATTTTTATTATTTAAACTTTGATTAATTCTAAGAAATATTTAAGGTTACTGTGGCAGACTGATTTAAGAATCTGAAGAATTAACTTGGGAGGGTATCAATGACCACCATGGTATAGGATTAAGTTTAAAGTGACATAATGAAAGCACTGTAATATATTTTGACACAACTCATTCACTTGATATATTATTTATCCTATCTATATATCCCAGGATGTCAAAGTCATAAACTTTGAATATCCTTTTTTAAATCTCTAATAATTGAAGTGAAATTAATTGTGATGTGAAATAATAAAACTGTAAGAAAAAAAACCTACTATAGCTTGCAGATTATTGTTACTGAGCTTTAATTCTTTACTAAAAGTTGATATGTTGCTACCCATCTCCATAGACAGAAAAATGTGTTCTAGGAAAATTATCTAGTGGTTCTTATAATAAGAACCAGAAGATTTTTTCAATAGAACTAATAAATATTGCTTTTATAGTTAACAAAGCAATTTTTATAGAGACTTGTCTAGCTAAGTACAATAACAACAACAGAGGAAAAATCAAAATCTCCCTCGTTACCTGCTTCTGTAATTGTACATGCCAGTATGCTTGAAGTCTTTGAGAAGAGACATTGTGCAGCTTGAATACTAATTTTGTGAGTACTGTAATTTCACGTCTGCTATCCATGTTCAAGCTGGTTGTGCTCTGAGGAGCAGCTGAAGCTTTATGGAAAACTTTGTAAAACATTCTATTTTGAAGCAGTTCTTTTCCTTTGCATCATGTGCTCTGGGTATTTTTCTTCTTTTGTGTCTTATTTTGAGAACATTTGTATGAAAACAAGATCTTTGTTTCTTACAAGCACATCTGCTCTTGCTGCTTATAGATTATGAGAGTAATCATCCTCTCTGACATCATAAACATTTCCATGGCAACCCATTGGGCTCACTTTTTTTCATATAATAAAAAGTTACAGTCTGTCAGCAGCAGTGAAGTGTTTGTCTCAATACGGATACATAATAACTTCCCAGTTTTCTGCATCCGCTGCCCATGGCCTGTTCATTGCAAAAGACCGAAGTTTTCATCTATTGCATTGAATTCCCTTAAAGTCAATGACACTGCCAATTCCAGTTATCCACAATTTAGTGAAAGAATAGGATGCTTGAGGAAACAAATTCTGAGTGACCAGCTGTATTGTACAGGTTTGGCTGGTATTAGTTCAATACTGGAAGAAATACATGATACCTTGTATTTTATGTTCAGCAGTGAATAATGATATAGATTTGAATACCAGCAGAAAGATCTTGAAGCCCTTTACTTGAAATGATTTTATGAACAGTTTCTACATCCACTCAGCCATTTCACTGCTGTCGCTACTGTGATGAAATGTAGCTATGACAGACCTCAGACTATAATCATTTGGATAGTAAGCCAAGGCTACTAAAGAGGACTGGAACTAGGAACAGACTTTCTGGCATGTTCCACTATATCAATATCAGCCAAAATTATGAAGTTTTAGTAACAACAACCAAGCAATCCATAAGAATATATTTATTGAGTACTTACTATGTGCATAGCACTTTTAAGGTAGTACATTCATAGTCCCTGATCTTCCAGACCTTCCTTGATGTTAATGTCTGATTAACACAGTATCAACATTTCTCTGCCTCCCCCCCACCCCTCCCCCACCCAGTACTACTTAGTGCTGAGGGCTTTCCTAGTGGCTCAGTAATAAAGAATCTGCCTTCCAATGCAAGAGACACGGGTTCGACCCCTGGGTCTGGAAGATCCTCTGGAGAAGGAACAGAGGAAGCTGGCAGGCTATAGTCCATGGGGTTGCAAGAGTCGGACACAACTTAGCAACTGAAACAACTTAGTTTTGAAGTAAATCCTTTTCTCTTATTTTAAGTAGTCCCATTTTATTTTAAAAAGTGTACGTGTTTGAAATGAACCACATTAGCTCAGGAGAGTTGGTGAGCTAAGCCCAAATAACCTGTTCTGTGTTGAATGCTTAAGGACATTTGGAGAGAGAGCTGAAAAGCAGCTGCTCTCTGGGTGCGTTTAGTCTCAGAATGGCAGAAAGAAGACACATGATCCTGGGTATGAAGCAAGTATCAGTTGGACTTCATGAGTCTGAAGATAGGTCAGGGATGAGAAGATGAGCACAGGGTTGGATAGCATCACCGACTCAATGGACCTGAGTTCAAGCAAACTTCAGGAGGTAGTGAAGGGAAGGGAAGTCCAGCATACTGCAGTCCATGGGGTCTCAAAAAGTTGGACAGTACTTAGCAACTGAACAACAGCAACATCTAAGGACAAAGCATCCAAATCCAAGGAAGAAGGCCTAGGAGATCTACCTAAGCAGAGGCAGGGCAGGGCAAAGGTACAATTTAACAGCAGGCAAATGGCAGAGGTCTAAGGAATAGGGTGTCCAGTGCTGTAGAGACTGGAGAGCATAAGTCAATAATCCATTCGAGCAAAACTGAGCTCAACCGTGGCAGAGCCATTGACCATGTACCAGAGCACATAGCAGGAACCAAGTGAAGAGGATCTGAAGTGTTAAATGTCACAATGAGTGAGTGTAGTTTTTGCATATTTAATATACTTATTTATTTATTCACTCATTCAGTGACAGACACTTTTATTAGACACAGGAGTTAAACTGACAAAGTTAAGCCTATGAAACACATCCTCCTGGATGAAACAGACAATGAAGAATTCTGCAATTAAATATATAATGAATATCTGTTTTACATGTCATGAAGGAAATAAGCAGGTGTCATAATAACAAAGAATAAAGAAGTGCGGGTAGAAAGGTGCTACTTAGGTCTCACTGAAGGTCTCTTAGAAACAATATATGATATTGATTTTTTATAAAATCTTCTTGACCGTACCCCTCTCCACCATGGCTTACCAACTTTAAAACTATAACTTTAACATACACAACCATGGTTAGTTCTAGACTCAGATGTTGTAATTAACCAATGGTCTCCTGCACCAACGGTTCCCCACCACCAACATCTTTAAGTCCCTGAACTGACCCTTGTGTGTGTCCAGTCTCCAGGATCAGCTGACAACCTGACTTGTCTTGTTGCTACTTAAGTCCTCATGATGATAAATCGCTGTTAAAAATAGCTTCTTATGAGGGTAGAAGTTTCTGTTATTCAGAAGAGACTAACATAATCAAGAAGCCTAAATATCTCAGGGGCTTAACACATTAGAATTTCATCCCTTGCTCAAAGAATTTAGTGAGATTCAGGACCTTTCCAAATTTGCTCAATCATCTCTTTGGGGGATTGGAGGCCTCTGCTGAAATCCCTGATGAACAAGGGAAGGAAGACGGCGGGGGATCATGGGGAAAGTACCTATGGGCCAAGCACAGTGCTGGTGGGCAGGCATTCTTGCATCTCTCTGCCCACATTCCATCTGACAGGTCTTGGTCTCATGGGATATCTACCTATAAGGAAGGCTTGGAAATGTGGTCTAACTATGTGCCCTGAAGGAAAAAAGAAATAGGTTTTGGTGAGTACAATAGTCTATCTCTTTATTTAACAAATATTCATTTCACTCTTTTTCCCACACAAAGAGCTTACTCATCTCTCCCTAAGTGAGCTCATCGAAGGCTCCATCCAGTCACTGAAAGACTGTGCTTTGATTGAACCAATAGCTTGCTCTGAACACAGAAAGAAGGCAATGGCATTCCAAGAAATACGAAAGACCAAGGAGCATCATGAACATCTTCTCTTGTGCTGTCTTTCCCTGTATTAGCCAATCACTTACACAAAATGATGTCATAGAAGGAAAGGGAAAGATGGAGCAATCATAGTTCCTTCTTTCATTCCTGCCTTACTCACCAGTGAGCCAAAAGTAGTAAAGTAAATTGAAGGAATGTGCACACATGGATAAGCAAAATAAAAACAGTTGAATCGGGAGTATGCATCATTTCCACTGCTCTGGCAGGAACAAAATGCATATGCATGCTTGAGCCACAAAATAAGAATTGTGTAATTTCAGTAATTCCACATGAGTTAAATGCTCTCATATTTGCTTTTAAAACTAGCATGGCACAATAGAGAGATAAGTAATAAAATTAAATATTATTTAGAATAACATTAAATAGCAAATATAAAATACCATTAAGTCAAAAAATGCTGTAAAAGAAAAGATAAGGTTTTATAACTTAGTGCCTTTAATGCAGTGGTCCCCAGCCTTTTAGGCACCAGGGATTGGTTTCATGGAAGCCAATTTTTCCCTGGAGCAGGAGTGGGGGATAGTTTCAGGATGATTCAAGTACATTATGTTTATTGTGGACTTTATTTCTAATCTAATGCTGCTGCTGATCTGACAGGAGGTACCAGTCCATGACCCAGTGGTTGGGGACCCCTGCTTTAATGGCAACTTTCCCCAGGGGCCCTACATTTTTATTTTGCAGTGGACACTGCAAATTATGTAGCCTTCCCTAGGTTCACTGAGCTGCGTCCCTCCCTGAGTGTAACTACAATAAAAGCTTCCAGTCAGAAAAAGAATAGGATACACACAGCTGTCAGTGACCCACAAAAATGATGAATCCTTTTGGGTAGGCACTGTCTACCCAAGGCTGACTGCCCGAGATGCAGTTTCTCATTCTGTCCCTGAATCTGCTTTCTATGACCCTTGGTTCCTCTCTCTGAGAGCTTCTTCCTTAGCCATTATCCTTGGCAGAAATATCTGACATGGTTGTTGTGGATTGTGAAGCTTTGGTATCTTTCTTCTTGTCTAAGAGTGATTGTAATGACTTTCTGGCTCACAGTTTCCCTGACACTAAAATTCCTTCAAAAAGTCTTTTAGGGGTGACTTCCTTGGTGGTCCAGTGGTTGACTCCAAGCTCCCAATGTAGGGGGCCCAGGTTTAATTCCTGGTCAGGAAATTGGATCCCACGTGCTGCAACTATACTGAGTGCAGTCAAATAAATTTTTAAAAAGTAATTTTTGGCAAGTTTCTGATGTGTTCCCTTCCAGTTAGTTCCATATGCCAAAGTTTTTTGTTTTGTTTTTTTCACTAGGCATAGTTATTAAACTTGNTTCCTTGGTGGTCCAGTGGTTGACTCCAAGCTCCCAATGTAGGGGGCCCAGGTTTAATTCCTGGTCAGGAAATTGGATCCCACGTGCTGCAACTATACTGAGTGCAGTCAAATAAATTTTTAAAAAGTAATTTTTGGCAAGTTTCTGATGTGTTCCCTTCCAGTTAGTTCCATATGCCAAAGTTTTTTGTTTTGTTTTTTTCACTAGGCATAGTTATTAAACTTGCCTTATTTTCTGTTTCCTGATCCCTATGTTTTTCCTTCAATTTAAGGGCAGGTACCTTGAGGCACCCCCAAAAAACTGACCTTTTCATTACTGGGGACTGGAATGCAAAAGTAGGAAGTCAAGAAATACCTAGAGTAACAGGCAAATTTGGCCTTGGAACACAGGATGAAGCAGGGCAAAGGTTAATCGAGTTTTGATAAGAGAACACACTGGTCATAGCAAATACCCCTTTTCAATGACACAAGAGAAAACTCTACACACAGACATCACCAGATGGTCAACACTGAAATCAGATTGATTATATTCTTTGCAGGCAAAGATGAAGAATCTCTATACAGTCAGCAAAAAAAGGCTGGGAGCTGACTGTGGCTTGGATCATGAACTCTTTATTGCCAAATTCAGACTTAAATTGAAGAAAGTAGGGAAAATCAGACCATTCAGGTATGACCTAAATCAAATCCCTTACAATTATACAGTGGAAGTTACAAATAGATTCAAGGGATTAGATCTGATTGACAGATTGCCTGAAGAACTATGGATGGAGGTTCGTGACATTGTACAAGGGGCATGGATCAAGATCATCCCCATGAAAAAGGAATGCAAAAAAAAAAAAAGCAGTCTGAGGAGGTCTTATAAACAGCTGTGAAAAGAAAAGAAGCAAAAAGCAAAGGAGAAAAGGAAAGATAAACCCATTTGAATGCAGGTTTCAAAGAAGAGGAAGGAGAGATAAAGCCTTCCTCAGTGATCAGTGCAAAGAAATAGAGGAAAACAATAGAATGGGAAAGACTAGAGATCTCTTCAAGAAAATTAGAGATACCAGGGGAACATGTCATGCAAAGTTGGACACAATAAAGGACAGAAATGGTATAGATCTAATAGAAGTAGAAGATATTAAGAAGAGGTGGCAAGAATACACAAACTGTACAAAAAAGATCTTCACAACCCAGATAATCACTATGGTGTGATCATTCACCTAGAGCCAGACATCCTGGAAGGTGAAGTCAAATGGACCTTAGGAAGCATCACTGTGAATGAAGCTAGTGTAAGTGATGGAATTCCAGTTGAGTTGTTTCAACTCCTGAAAGATGATGCTGTGAAAGTGCTGCACTCAATATGCCAGCAGTGGCATATTGGAAACTCAGCAGTGGCCACAGGACTGGAAAAATTCAGTTTTCATTTCAATCCCTAAGAAAGGCAATGCCAAAGAATGCTCAGACTACTGCACAATTGCATTCATCTCATAAGCTAGTAAAGTAATGTAAAAAATTCTCCAAACCAGGCTTCAACAGTACGTGAACTGTGAACTCCCAGACGTTCAAGCTGGATTTAGAAAAGGCAGAGGAACCAGAAATCAAATTGCCAACATCCTCTGGCTCATCAAAAAAGCAAGAGAGTTCCAGAAAGACATCTACTTCTGCTTTGTTGACTATGCCAAAACCTTTGATGTGTGGATCACAATAATCTGTGGAAAGATATAGGAATACCAGACCACCTGACCTGCCTTTTGAGAAATCTGTATTCAGGTCAAGAAGCAACAGTTAGAACTGGACATGGAACAACAGACTGGTTCCAAATGGGGAAAAGAGTATGTCAAGGCTGTATATTGTCACTCTTATCTAACTTACATGCAGAGTACATCATGAGAAATGCTGGGCTGAAAGAAGCACAAGCTGGAATCAAGATTGCTGGGAGAAATATTAATAACCTCAGATATGCAGGTGACACCACCCTTATGGCAGAAAGTGAAGAACTGAAGAGCCTCTTGATGAACATGAAAGAGGAGAGTGAAAAAAGTTGACCTAAAACTCAACATTCAGAAAACTAAGATCATGGCATCCGGTCCCATCACTTTATTGCAAATAGATGGGGAAACAGTGGAAACAGTGTCAGACCTTATTTTGTGGCTCCAAAATCACTGCAGATGATGATTGCAGCCATGAAATTAGAAGACGCTTATTCCTTGGAAGGAAAGTTATGAGCAACCTAGATAGCATATTAAAAAGCAGAGACATTACTTTGCCAACAAAGGTCCATTTAGTTAAGGCTATGGTTTTTCCAGTAGCCATGTATGGATGTGAGAGGTGGACGATAAAGAAAGCTGAGTGCCAAATAATTGATGCTTTTGAACTGTGGTTTTGGAGAAGACTCTTGAGAGTCCCTTGGAGAGATCCAACCAGTCCATTCTAAAGGTCAGTCATGGGTGTTCATTGGAAAGACTGATGTTGAAGCTGGAACTCCAGTACTTTGGCCACCTGATGCAAAGAATTGGCTCATTTGAAAAGAGCCTGATACTGGAAAAGATTGAAGGAGAAAGGAGAAGGGGACAAGAGAGGATGAGATGGCTGGATGGCATCACCAACTCAATGGACATGAGTTTGAGTAAACTCCAGGAGTTGTTGTTGGACAAGGAGGTCTGGCGTGCTGCAGTCCATGGGGTGGCAATGAGTCAGACAAGACTCAGCAACTGAACTGAACTGAATTGAACCTTGAGGCAATCAGCAACAATAAGCTATAGTGGAAAAGGCTCTCTCTTAATATAAGGGAGGAATTGTTTGCGAAACTTCACTGGTTTTTGTGACTGAGTCATTTTTTTACTTAACGTCCCAAAGCTATTCCCATTTCAATCGTGGAAGGCCCTTGATCCCTGAACTTTCTACTCTTTCCATTCTTCACCTGAAAATCAGCCCAAACTCACCTGAGTGCATGTCTTTCTTGGGTAGATAGTGGCCAATACAGTCTTGCCCTGAAAGTTCAAGCCTCTTTCTCTAGAGCTACAGACTCAGTCATTTGTGGTTAGCCTTCCAAGTTCTCCCATAAAAGCCTTACTGAAAATGTGCTGAGGCATGGCAGAACTCTCCAGACATCCTGGCTGCTTTAGTATATATCTTTACCTTCTGCTGGTCAGTCACTAAATCACTGTCACTTATCTTGGGGTTTTGTTATAACAGCAGCAGCTGTCATAGAACCAATTTCTTTCTTTTTTTTTTTTATCTGTACAGGATAGCTACAGTAACTAAACACTAAAATCTTAGTGCCTTAATGTACTAAAGCTTACTTTTGTTCATATAACACATCATTGGAGATTTATGAGGAGTGAGACATACTATGCAGTGATTAAGAAAACTAGGCTCCCTCCATCTAATTTTATGTTGTATTACCAAAACTTTTATTTTTTTTTTATCTTGGTTTAAAACTTTTTGTTGAAGCAATGGAAAGGTCTGTTTAGAAGTTCAGTTTAATACTTATCTTTCATGGCTATCACATCTGAAAAAGAGCTCCTCATCATCAGAGGTAGAGCCAAATGGAAGAAATATATATTTGCCTGCACTAAAAAATACGATATTCAGTTTTCAATTTTGTTCCAAAATCACACATAGATTTTTTTGAAATTTGACTTCTAAATTTAAATTTCCATCTTCCCTGATGTTGATTAGTGGTTCTTACAAAGCAATTAAAAGGCTGACTATTTTAATTTTGACAAATGAACTTCAAATTCACTAAAATATTTTTAAGCAAGTCAAAAAATTCTATTTTTAAATGTTCTAGGAATGAGGATTGAGAAGTATTTATAAAGGTGGCAGATTTATTTACATTAATCTATAAAAATTTTATTGAAGTCATTTCAGAAATTCCTTTTCAAAATATACCTTCCATAGCATGACCTTTCTTTGAAATAGCAATTATTATTTTATTCATTGTTAAAACATTACCTCCACCACGAAGGAATTGGTGATTTAAATGTTTGCAAGTGTAGATGGGCAGTATAGCAACAGAAAACATCTCTGACCAAAAGCTGAGCATCAAAGGAGATTTGGCATGTAGCCCATTGTACTCAGTCTTTCAGGGCACAGAGGACAGTGTGAAGGGGTAAAAAGATTAGATTTAGAGGAATCAATGAAATATATCTGGCACAGCTATAATACCACTTACTGGTATGCGTGTGACCTGTAAGAGAATGAAAGTGAGTGAGTGAATGAGAGTATCCGTAACAAGCCCTCCAGCTGTGGAATTCCAACACTTTTCTCAGAAAACTTCATATTGTTGTATTCAGTTCAGTTCACTTGCTCAGTCGTGTCCACCTCTTTGCGACCCCATGAATCGCAGCACACCAGGCCTCCCTGTCTATCACTGACTCCCAGAGTTCACTCAGACTCATGTCCATTGAGTCAGTGATCCCATCCATCCATCTCATCCTCTGACGTCCCCTTCTCCTCCTGCCCCCAATCCCTCCCAGCATCAGAGTCTTTTCCAATGAGTCAACTCTTCACATCAGGTGGCCAAAGTACTGGAGCTTCAGCTTTAGCATCATTCCTTCCAAAGAAATCCCAGGGCCGATCTCCTTCAGAATGGACTGGTTGGATCTCCTTGCAGTCCAAGGGACTCTCAAGAGTCTTCTCCAATACCACAGTTCAAAAGCATCAATTCTTTGGTGCTCAGCTTTCTTCACAGTCCAACTCAAGGTCCAACTGTTGTATTAATATATGATAAAAAAAACTATTGCAATCTCTAATGGAGTCTCGTCTCTAAACAAATTGAGAAATAAAATGACATATAGGTGAAGACAAATTATCATTTTTATTACCAAAATTTAGGTTAGAAAATGTAACAATGTGGGAGCCAAATGGGCCTGCTAACAAGACCCTACAATGAGCAGACTTACCTGTTCAGTCTAGGCCTTACTAGGCATGGGCTGGCCTCCCCAAGAGAGAAGCCTGCTCAAGTAACACTGATTACATTGGGTTTGAGGGAGAGAGACTAAGAAATGGCCTAGAAAATCCTATCTGATAGAAGCAACTCATCAGAAAACAGTGATCCCTTCTTTCAAAGATCACTTAAATAGATCTAGGGTGATGCCAGGGTCAACCTATGTATTAAATATCAATAAATTTTAAAAAACATATTTATTTATTTGGCTGCATCAGGTGCTAGCTGCTGCATGTAGAATTGAGTTCCCTATGTGCATGTTCAGTCTCTAAGTTGTGTCCAACTCTGCCTGCCCACTAGGCTTCTCTGTGCATGGGAGAATACTGGAGACAAGAGTACAGGAGTGGGTTGCCATTTCCTTCTTCAAGGATCTTCCCTACCCAGAGATCGAAGCTGAATCTCCTGTATTAGCAGGCAGATTCTCTACCACTGAGCTACGTGGGAAGCCCTCTTGGTTTCCTGACCAGGGATCAAACCCAGGCCCCTTGCATTGGGAACTCACAGTCTTAGCCAGGGCCACCAGGGAGGTCCCCAAATGTCAGTGTATTTAAATAGATTTCTTTCCTAGATAAAAAGTAGCTACAAATTCTAAAATTTTCTTCTTTTAACCCAAAGAGATTTTTCTGCAGACCCTCTAAGAGTATGCATACCCTACTTTCAAAACCACTGGGTTAAAGACTCTACTGTTGGACCAATGTTGGCAAGTTTAGTCCTATCTCAGTTCCTGTTAAACATCCCATCCAAAGGCAGAAAGAATTCCATACCCTCTGCTTCTGTTCAGTCACTAAGTCATGTCCAGCTCTTTGTGACCCCACAGACTGTTGCCCGTCAAGCTCCTCTGTCCATGGGATTATCCAGGCAAGAATATTGGAGTGAGTTGTCATTTCCTCCTCCAGGGATCTTCCTAATCGAGGGAATGAACCGGTCTCTCCTGCATCTTCTGCACTGGCAGGTGGATTCTTTACCACTGAGCCACCTGGGAAGATCAGTTCCCCTCTAACACGATTGGACTCTCATCTAGGCATGCCAGAATCAGCCTTAACTTAGCCCCACTCACAGCCAAGCTTCAGGCCCATCTTCCACTGAACATGTTCTCTGACTCTTTGTGGGTAGCTTAGCATCAGCCTGTCACCACCGCTCAGCTCTAAGCTGAGTGCTATTGACAGGATGTCAGCCTTATGATTATATATGAAGGACAACATATATGTGTCAATGCACTTAAGCCTTTCTTTAATCTGGTATGAGAGTTAGAACAACATTCTTTTTTTTATCTGCTTGACTCTTGGCAAATCAAGCAAGAGGTTTTAAGAAGAAACGTAATGTAGTTTATTCAATGAATATAATTTTAGGTTCCTGCCCAATAGCTTCTTGATAAGAAAAGAATCTAAAACAACAAGAAAACTATAAAGGGAGATATTAATAAATGACATCTGCAACTTTATTCTCTCTTTTTCACAGAAACCACTTTTAAACATAAGCTTTTCATTTAAGAACAGTTTTAGATTTATGGAAAAATAGTTGCAAAGATAGTATAAAAAGTGGATGCATACTTTCTCACCCAGTTTCAAATCCACTTAAAAAATTTTTGCATGTTTATTTATTTAGTTAGATTGGTTTGCTTTTTTAAAAATCATGTGCATTTAAAATTGCTTCAACAAATCAGGGCAATATTTTCAATATTTGTTTAAGGAGATACCATTGCTATATTCCAGAGATTTAGGGTAATAGAAACACCCTACTCAGAATTCAGAGCTATGACCTCTGACCTTCTTAAGTAGGTTTAGAAGAGCTTAAAACTGTCCCTGTGGGCAAATATTTTAGGAGTTGATGAGCATTCAGTTTCACTTAAGATATAGCTTGTCATCAATACACCCAAGAGACTGACAATCTCTATTTGTTGCTTAATGATAGTGAACCTGGAGTCTACTGGAGTTCCTCGTCAGCTCCAGGACTAAAAAGGAGAGTCATTTTGAGGAGAAGATAATCTTTGAATGACTCATAAGGTCACTAGTATTTTAAAGAGTTTGCAGTAGCTTAGAAGCTTGTTGTCCAATAGCCCCACAAGGAAAATGAATGAACTTGAAATGAGGGAATGTGATTGCCCCTTTGTCACTGAAACCTCGTGCCTTTGCAATATACATTACTTGAGGGCAGAGGTGCTGATTCTATATATAGAAATTGTGTCTGATATATAGTTGACACTCAATAGGTACTTGTTGATTGACTCACTCTGAAGAAACTTAGCAAACCCTATTCTGTATAAGGCCTTCCCTGGTGGCTCAGAGGATAAAGCATCTGCCTGCAATGCGGGAGACCTGAGTTCAATCCCTGGGTTGGGAAGATTCCCTGGAGAAGGAAATGGCAACCCACTCCAATATTCTTGCCTGGAGAATCCCATGGACAGAGGGGCCTGGTGGGCTACAGTCCACAGGTCGCAGAAGGTTGGACATGACTGAGCGACTCTAGGCTAGGTAGGTACTTTGTATAAAGAGTAAGAAGAGGCTACTGAATTGTCAACATAAGAAAGAAGCCTTAGCAGGAAGAAATTCATGACTTTGCATCCTATTTTTAAACGTTCGAATTCTGTAGGGAAGACGTATATGTGGTCCAAGAAGCAAACAAAATACAATAGACCCTGCATAGAACACAGAAACAATTTCTTACTGAAATCTGGAGCATTTGAAAGTTGGGTGTAGTTGAAAATGGTCACTGGCTAAGAGGACACTGAACATAGAAAGGCTTGTCAGTAGATGTCAGTGGTGCTGATCACACGTGGCAGTAGTAGGGAGATTCTGGTTACCTAGGATGGCTTTGACAGATACTTGTAGGAAGACATGACACTTGGTATAAAAAGATGCTTCTTTGGACAATTCTCATTGATTCTCTCTTTGCAGTCTACCTGTTGCAAAATATATATGTTGATATTTCATGTAATAATTATTGGCATGCTTGACAAACCTAGACAGTATATTAAGAAGCAGAGACATCACTTTGCCAAAAAAGGTCCATGTAGTCAAATTTATGGTTTTTCCAGTAGTCATGTACAGATATGAGAGTTGGACCATTAAGAAGGCTGAGTACTGAAGAACTGATGCTTTTGAACTGTGGTGTTGGAGAAGACTCTTGAGAGTCCCTTGGACAGCAAGGAGATCAAACCAGTAAATCCTAAAGGAAATCAACCATGAATATTCATTGGAAAGACTGATGCTGAAGCTCCAATGCTTTGGTCACCTGATGCTAAGAGCCAACTCATTGGGAAAAAATCCCTGATGCTGGGAACAGTTTAGAGCAGGAGGGGAAGACGGTGATACAGAATAAGATGGTTGGATGGCATCATCAACTCCAATGGACTTGTTATTGTTCAGTCGCTCAGTCATGTCCGACTCTCTGCGACCCCATGGACTGCAGCACACCAAGTTTCCCTGTCCTTCACTATCTCCCAGAGTTTGCTCAAACTCATGTCCATTGTCGTTGAGACCATCAACGATCTCATTCTCTGTCGCCCCCTTCTCTCCTCCTGCCCTCAATCTTTCCAGCATCAGGGTCTTTTCCGGTGAGTCAGCTCTTCACATCAGGTGGCCAAAGAACTGAAGTTTCAGCTTCAGTGTCAGTCCTTCCAATGAATATTCAGGGTTGATTTCCTTTAGAATTGACTGGTTGCCTGTTCTTGCTCTCCAAAGGACTCTCTAGCTCTAGCTCTTAAGTCTTGTCCAGCACCACAGTTCGAAAGTGTCAGTTCTTCAGGGCTCAGGCAGCCTTCTCTATGGTCCATCCCTCAGATCCGTACATGACTACTGGAAAAGCCATAGCTTTGACTATACAGACCTTTGTCAGCAAAGTGATGTCTCTGCTTTTTAATGTGCTGTCCAGGTTTGTCATGGCTTTTCTTCCAAGGAGCAAGCGTCTTTTAATTTCATGGCTGCAGTCACCGTCTGCAGTTATTTTGGAGCCCAAGAAAATAGTCTGTCACTGGTTCCATTTTTTCCCTATTGGTTTGCCATGAAATGTTGGGACCATGAGTTTGAGCAAACTCCAGGAGCCAGTGAAGGACACGGAAGTCTGGTGTACTGCAGTCCATGGGGTCGCAAAGAATCAGACACGACTGACTGAGCAATTGAACAACAAGGTCAGCATCCACCAAGGGAAAGTATTTTTTGGTTTTTATGTAACCACTGGTTAAGCCACATAATAATATTTTAGAATAAATAAATCCCTTTTATATTATGGATATCTTCTAATAATATTTACTATTTATTGGGCTTGACTAAGTGCTCAACAGAATGTGAAATATTTTGCTCTAATCCTAAAAAAACTCATATGATTGATAATATTATAATTTCCATTTGAAATATGAGGAAATAAGTCCTAGAGAAAAGATAAGAAAGTCCCCCAAGTATTTATTAGTGAGTATTTATTAGATACTCACGCATCTAATAAATTTGGACTGAAACCTAGATTTTATTGATTTGAGAGCCTGCAAACTTGATCATTATGTTAAATTCATTTTAAAAAGATTAAATAAAGTGAACTGTGTGCTTTCTTATTACATTGTTTCATTATTCTGCCACTAAGCAATGTAGCTTAAACCAAATGTATAATAAACATGTGAATTAGGGTTTGCTGTCTTAGAATCAAGTTATTCTCCATTTACTTCATTCAACAATTCTGTACTTTACCTTCCTTATGTATTTAGCACTTCATAGTCACACAGAGTCGGACACAACTGAAGTGACTTAGCAGCAGCAGCAGAAAATACAAAGAAACATAAGACAGAGCCTGCCCTCAGGATTCTATGTCCTTGAGAATAAGAGCCCCTCCATACACATGACAAATTAATCCTAAAGTCTATATTAAAGGTTCCAAAGTGAATTGTAGAGACACATGTCACAGGTGTTCAGAAGAAACAGGAACCACTCTATGCTTGAGTTAACATGGATAGTCTTATGGGGGTGGAAATTTAATCATTCCTTAAAGTGAGAAGGACTTGGGTAGATACCAAAGTAATAACCTACTTCTCTGCCTCTTTCTACAGAAACGAGGGTGAACACAGATTACAAAATAAAAATAATCACTGATGTATCCATAGGGAAGTAATTAAACTAGTTTAAGTAGAAAGTATAATTTTTACTGGGAAACTAAGAGAAGAAGAGGAAAATTATGAACATGTGAGAAAAGCCTTGAAGAGCCAGTCAAAGCTTTACTCTGTGGGGCAGGGGAAGGAACCTGGGACTTAGATGGTTGCAGCAAGAAGGGTTGGTTGTGTAGCAACACGGATGGATTTAGAGGTTGTCATACTGAGGGAAATAAGTCAGACATAGACAATCACCATAGATATCATACGGTATCATTTATATGAAACTAAAAAAAAAAGGACATAAATGATTTACAAAACAGTAGAGTCATGGATATAGAAAACAAACATATGGCTACCAAGGCATAAGGAGGGGGAGAGATAAATTGGGATATTGGGATTGACATATACACACACTGCTAAGTATAAAATTGATAACTAATAAGGATCTGGTGTATAGTACAGGGAACTCTACTCAGTGCTCTGTAATAGCTTGTATGGGAAAAGAATATAAAAAATAGAGTGGATATATGTATACAAATAACTCTTTTACTTTGCTATACAGCTGAAACTAATATAACATTGTAAATCGACTATACTCCAATATTTTCTTTTTAAAAGGGTCCCTGGACTGAGTGAAGTGGAAGGGATCAAATAACTAAGCTCTGTCTGGAGGGAAAATAAATAAGAAGTGCAGTGGGAGAGGGACAGATGATAGGGAAATTTATGGTCAAAGAGCGAGAGGATCAAGACTGAAATCTTGGTATATCTGAACCCTACAAAAATGCCATCTATAAAAAGTTGGTCATGTTGATGGAGCACCATTATAGAGAAAGCATACATTTAATGTATGCAAAGAAAGCAAAAGAAAGCAAAGAATTTTAAATGCATTGTATAATGTGAACACTCAACAAATAGTCTGAAATTGTTGACGGTACTCAGTTTGTTTATATTTTTTATTGGTCCACACCATAGCATGTGGGATCTTAGTTCCCCAACTAGGGATTGAACCCAGCCTCTTTGAATTGGAAGCCTGGAATCTTAACTGCTGGACTGCCAGGTAGGATCTGGTACTTGGTTTTAAGGACAAGTAAAAATGTAAGCCATACTCTGAAATTCTAAAAATAAAAAGGAAGAGTCAGGTTTGTTGAGGGAAAAGGGAGGCAGAGAGAAAAAAAGGAAGTGCAAACAGTTAAAAAGTGGTGAATGCTCTAAATATCAAAGGAAGTAAATATGAAAAATTGATAATGATGAGTTAAAGATCTGGAGACCCAAGGACCAGTCAATTTCTCTTTTCTCCACTGAGTGATATGAGAAGGGCAAAGGTGTGATCTACGCTAGATACTAAAATATGCTGTGGTATTTTCTAAAAAAAAATCTGGCCTTGTTTAAGAAGAATGTAATGAAATAAGATCATAAAATGTTTATTTCATTTAACATTTTTCAGTGACAATTATACAAACTGTGCAAGAGAAGTTTAAGAGAAATTTTATAATACAAAGCATCACTAGAAAGAGAGGACTAACTGTGGGAAATGGAGACAAAATCATAAATCAGATTTGAGAATTGGGAAGATACGGTGGGAGAGGCAGGTAGCTGCAGTTTGGACCTTAAAGGGAGCCCCGTGGGTACAGTTCATAGCATTGCGAAGAGTCGGACACAACTGCATGACCGAGCATGCACACACGAGTTAACAGGAGTTAGGGTAAGAAGTTAGCTCCAAGGCTTCTGAAGAACAACACAGACATTTCCCGGGATAGGATATCAAGAGAGGCAAGCCTCTCCACAAGGCTTGGACAGAGAAAGATAAGTTTCACTAGCTTGAACAGAATGCTACTGTTTGAAAAATTTTGACTTTGAGAGGTTCCTTGGACAAGTACAGGTGGATGCTTCCCCAGTGGCTCAGAGGGTAAAGAATCTGCCTGCAATGTGGGAGACCCGGGTTTGATCCCTGGCTGGAGAAGACCCTCTAGAGAAGAGAACGGCTACCCACTCCAGTATTCTTGCCTGGAGAATTCTATGGACAGAGGAGCCTGGTGGGCTACAGTCTGTGGGATCGCAAAAAGTCAGACACAACTGAGTGACTGAAACTTTTCTCTTTTTCACTTTGGATGAGTGGAGAATGAAGGGGAGATTCTTTATGAAACGTAGGAAGCAAAACAACTCTGCCTCTAGGAACGCTGTCCTCCATATGAAACTAAATGTCCATCTGGGAGATTTGAATAACTGACATTTTACTACGTCTTCACTCCAGTAAGGGCTTCTCTGATAGCTCAGTTGGTAAAGAATCTACCTGCAATGCAGGAGACTCTGTTTCGATTCCTGGGTTGGGAAGATCCACTGGAGAATGGATAGGCTATCCACTTCAGTATTCTGGCCTTGAGAATTTCATGGACTATCAGGTGGCAAACAGTCAGAAGCTACTTTCACTTTCACTTTTCACTCCGGTAAACTGAATATAATGATGTCCTTATATCACTAGAACATTTTTAAGTGTCCCTGATATCATCAAAAGAAGAATGGATTGTTGTATGTTTCTTTCTTTCTTCAGTCATCACCACAAATGATATTTCTTTTAAGAAGACTTTTGTATGGAAAGAAGTGTGTATATGAATACATGGAGGGAACCCCAGTGGAGTAGTTGGTTAACCCTGGGGTTTCTTTCGGCAGTACCCATTGTCTAAAACTCACATGTTTTGACTGAAATTAGGTTCGTCTAGCTCCTTTAAGGCTATAGTCATTAGTGATACCAATTTGAGTTATACAGTCATGAGGTCAGTCATAATCTAAGCCAACCTAATAGGCAGAATTCCCCAGCTCAGTTCAGTTCAGTTCAGTCGCTCAGTCATGTCCGACTCTCTGTGACTCCAGGAACTGTAGGATGCCAGGCTTCCCTGTCCATCACCAACTGCTGGATCCTACTCAAACTCATGTCCACTGAGTCTGTGATGCCATCCAATCATCTCATCCTGTCATCCCCTTCTCCTTCTGCCTTCAGTCTTTCCCAGAATCAAGATCTTTTCAAAAGAGTCAGTTCTTCCCATCAGGTGACCAAAGCATTGGAATTTCAACTTCAGCATCAGCTCTTCCAATGGATACTCAGGATAGATCTCGTTAGAATGGACTGGTTGGATCTCCTTGCAGTCCAAGGGACTCTCAAGAGTCTTCTCCAACACCACAGTTAAAAAGCATCAATTCTTCTGCACTCAGCTTTCTTTATAGTCCAATTCTCACATCCATACATGACTACTGGAAAAACCGTAGCTTTGGCAAAAGGACCATATTGGCAAAGTAATGTCTCTGTGTTTTAATATGCTGTCTAGGCTGGTCATAACTTTTCTTCCAAGGAACAAGCATATTTTAATTTCATAGCTGCAGTCACCATCTGCAGTGATTTTGGAGCCCCCCAAAATAAAGTCTGTCACTGTTTCCATTGTTTCTCCATCTATTTGCCATGAAGTGATGGAATCAGATGCCATGATCTTAGTTTTCTGAATGTTGAGTTTTAAGCCAAAATTTTTCACTTTCCTTTTTCACTATTATCAAAAGATTCTTTAGTTATTCTTCACTTTCTGCCATAAGTGTGGTGTCATCTGCATATCTGAGGTTATTGATATTTCTCCTGGCAATCTTGATTCCAGCTTGTGCTTCTTCCAGCCTGGCATTTCTGCATATAAGTTAAACAAGCAGAATGACAAAATACAGCCTTGACATACTCCTTTACAGATTTGGAACAACAGTCTGTTGTTCCATGTCCAGTTCTAATTGTTGCTTCTTGACCTGAATAAAGTTTTCTCAGAAGGTGGGTTAAGTGGTCCGGTATTCCATCTCTTGATGAATTTTCCAGTTTGTTGTTATCCACACAATCAAAGGCTTTGGCATAGTCAATAAAGAAGAAGTAGATATTTTTCTGGGACTCTTTTGCTTTTTCTATGATCCAATGATGTTGGCAATTTGATCTCTGGTTCCTCTGCCTTTTCTAAATCCAGCATGAACATCTGGAAGTTCACAGTTCATGTACTGCTGAAGCCTGGCTTGGAGAATTTTAAGCATCACTTTGCTAGCATGTAAGATGAGTGCAATTATGCAATAGTTTATACATTCTTTGGCATTGCCTTTCTTTGGGATTGGAACGAAAACTGACCTTTTCCAGTCATGTGGCCACTGCTGGGTTTTCCAAATTTGCTGACATGTTGACTGCAGCACTTTCACAGCATCATCTTTTAGGCTTTGAAATACCTTAGCTAGAATTCCATCACCTCCACTATCTTTGTTCATAGTGATATTTCCTAAGGCCCACTGGACTTTGTATTCCAGGATGTCTGGCTCTAGGTGAGTGATCACACCATCATGATTATCTGAGCAGTGAAGAACTTTTTTATATAGTACTGTGTATTCTTGCCACCTCTTCTTAATATCTTCTGCTTTGTCAGGTCCATGCCATTTCTGTCCTTTATTGAGCCCATCTTTGCATGAAATGTTCCCTTGATATCTCTAATCTTCTTGAAGATATCTCTAGTCTTTCCCATTCTATTGTTTTCTTCTATTTCTTTGCACTGATCACTGAGGAAGGCTTTCTTATCTCTCCTTGCTCTTCTTTGGAACTCTGCATTCGAATGGGTATATCTTTCCTTTCCTCCATTGTCTTTCACTTCTCTTCTTTTCATAGCTATTTGTAAGGCCTCCTCAGACAACCATTTTGTCTTTTTGCCTTTCTTTTTTTGGGGGATGGTCTTGATCCCTGCCTCCTGTAGAATATCACAAACCTCTGTCCATAGTTCTTCAGGCACTCTGTCTATCAGATCTAATCCCTTGTATCTATTTCTCACCTTCACTGTATAATTGTAGGAGATTTGATTTAGGTCATACCTGAATGGTCTAGTAGTTTTCCCTACTTTCTTCAATTTAAGTCTGAATTTGGCAATAAGAAGTTCATGAACTGAGCCACAGTCAGCTTCCAGTCTTGTTTTTGCTGACTGTATAGAGCTTCTCCATCTTTGGCTGCAAAGAATATAATAAACATGATTTCGGTATTGACCATCCTGTGATATCCATGTGTAGAGACTTCTCTTGTGTTGTTGGAAGAGAGAGTTTGCTATGACCAGGGTGTTCTAGTGTTAAAACTCTATTAACCTTTGCCCTGTTTCATTCTGTATTCCAAGGCCAAATTTGCCTGTTACTCCAGGTGTTTCTTGACTTCCTACTTTTGCATTCCAGTCCCATATAATGAAAAGGACATCTTTTTTGAGTGCTAGTGCTACAAGGTCTTGTAGGTCTTCATAGAACCGTTCAACTTCAGCTTCTTCAGCATTACTGGTAGGGGCATAGACTTGGATTACTGTGATATTTAATGGGTTGCCTTGGAAATAAACAGTGATCATTCTATTGTTTTTGAGATTATATACAAGTACTGCATTTCGGACTCTATTGCTGACTATGAGGGCTACTCCATTTCTTCTAAGAGATTCTTGCCCACAGTAGTAGATATAATGGTCATCTGAGTTAATTCACCATTTCAGTCCATTTTAGTTCATTGATTCCTCTAATGTCGATGTTTACTCTTACCATCTCCTGTTTGACCACTTCCAATTTACCTCAATTCATGGACCTAACATTCCAGGTTCCTATGCAATATTGCTCTTTACAGCATCAGAGCTTACTTCTATCATGCCACATCCACAACTAGGTGTTGTTTTTGCTTTGGCTGCATCTCTTCATTCTTTCTGGAGTTATTTCTTCACTGATCTCCAGTAGCATATTAGGCACCTACCTACCAACCTGGGGAGTTCATCTTTCAGTGTCCTATCTTTTTGTCTTTTCATACTGTTCATGGGGTTCTTAAGGCAAGAATACTGAAGTGGTCTGCCATTCCCTTCCCCAGTGGACCACGTTTTGTCAGGACTCTCCACCGTGATTTGTCTGTCTTGGGTGGCCCTATACAACATGGCTCACAGTTTCACTGAGTTAGACAAGGCTGTGGTCCATGTGATCAGATTGGTTAGTTTTCTGTGATTGTGATTTTCAGTCTGTCTGCCCTTTGATGGAGAAAGGTAAGAGGCTTATGGAAACTTCCTGATGGGAGAGACTGACTGAAGGGGAAACTGGGTCTTATTCTGATGGGTGGGGCCATGCTCAGTAAGTCTTTAATCCAATTTTCTGTTAATGGGCAAGGCTGTGTTCCTTCCCTGCTGTTTGACCTGAGGCCAAACTATGGTGTAGGTAATGAAAATAATGGCGACCTCCTTCAGAACGTTCCATGCATGCACTGATACACTCAGTGACCCCAACCCTGTAGCAGGACACTGCTGACCCACACTCCACCAGAGACTCCTGGATACTCACAGGCAAGTCTGGGTCAGTCTTTTGAGGGGTCTCTACTCCTTTCTCCTGGGTCCTGGTGCACACAGACTTTGTTTATACCCTCCCTCCAAGAGTCTGTATCCCAGTCTTGTGTAAGTTCTCGTGGCTCTATGGTGGGGTTAATGGTGACCTCCTCCAAGAGGGCTTATGCCATACTCAAGTCTGGTGCACCCAGAGCCCCTGTACCTGCAGCAGTCCACTGCTGACCCATATCTCTGCAGGAGACACTCAAGCACAGGTCTCGCTCAGACTCATAGGGGTCTCTGGGTCCTGGTGTGCACAAAGTTTGTTTGAGCCCTCTGAGAGTCTCTGGTGGGTATGGAGTTTGATTCTAAATGTGATTTTGCCCCTCCTACCATCTTGTTGTGGCTTCTTATTTCCCCCTGGGCATGGAGTGTCTCCTCACAGTTGCTCCAGCACTGCACAACCACAGCTCCCCTGCTCAGAGAGATTGGTTAAGAGTCAGTAGAGAATTTAAATGGTTCAATAAGAAGGAAGTCCAAGACTTCAGTTAGTGATCTGTGTAAGAAATTTAGTCAATCAATCATTCTCTCATGCTTTCTTTTTCTAACTCCCAATCTTTTACTGTGGTTATTGGTAATTTTGTAACCACAAGGTTAACTAGCCTTGGAATAAATTTGACACTCTAGAAACTAAACTGGAGAGAGAAACAGACTGTTCCTTGGTGAATACCATAGAGCTGCTGGATCAAGCCTTGCCTGCAACTTCTGCTACAAGTGATATTTTGAGTCTGAGAGTCAATGAATTGCCTTTATTGTCAAGGCTAGTTAAGTATCATAACTGGCACCCTTTCTGAATTATATTTATACTCATCTACTAGAATGTTTTATTTTTGACATTTATCTGAATTGCAACATGTGCTGTCTTGCACTGAATTTATTTAGCTATATGTCTTATCTGCATAGTTTTTGAGCTCCTTGAGGGCAAAGACTGCAATTTACATATTTCCATGTTGCTCCTACCTTTCAAAATATTGCTTTGCATATAGTAGTCCTTAAAAAATATTTGCAAAATTAATAAATCAAATATGAAAATGTGCATTTGATCTCATTAGCATCATACTGTAGTTAACACATATTAATGATTTTTAAACAGTTAAATAAACTGAATATGAAAACATCATTGTTTTATTGTTTCATATTTTGTTTGTTTGCTTGTTTCTCTTTCTTGCTATAGGAAAGGCTGTGACAGAAATTTCTGTTTTCACTTTTCCCCTCAAACCACAAAAATTCCTAAGATGTCAGGAGAGTTCATCTAAAGTTCTAAAGATTCAGTTCAGTTCAGTTCAGTCGCTCAGTCATGTCCGACTCTTTGCGACCCCATGAATCGCAGCACACCAGGCCTCCCTGTCCATCACCAACTCCCGGAGTTCACTCAGACTCATGCCCCTCGAGTCAGTGATGCCATCCAGCCATCTCATCCTCGGTCGTCCCCTTCTCCTCCTGCCCCCAATCCCTCCCAGCATCAGAGTCTTTTCCAATGAGTCAACTCTTCG
>SJYA01000299.1:65325-122252 GCA_006410615.1 Neotragus moschatus | reverse complement strand
GCCAAAGTACTGGAGTTTCAGCTTCAGCATCAGTCCTTCCAGTGAACACCCAGGACTGATCTCCTTTAGAATGGACTGGTTGGATCTCCGTGCAATCCAAGGGACTCTCAAGAGTCTTCTCCAACACCACAGTTCAAAAGCATCGATTCTTTGGCGCTCAGCCTTCTTCACAGTCCAACTCTCACATCCATACATGACTACTGGAAAAACCATAGCCTTGACTAGACAGACCTTAGTCAGCAAAGCAACGTCTCTGCTTTTGAATATGCTATCTAGGTTGGCCATAGCTTTTCTTCCAAGGAGTAAGCGTCTTTTAATTTCATGGCTGCAGTCACCATCTGCAGTGATTTTGGAGCCCCCGAAAATAAAGTCTGACACTGTTTCCACTGTTTCCCCATTTATTTCCCATGAAGTGATGGGATCGGATGCCATGATCTTCATTTTCTGAATGTTGAGGTTTAAGCCAACTTTTTCACTCTCCTCTTTCACTTTCATCAAGAGGCTTTTTAGTTCCTCTTCACTTTCTGCCATAAGGGTGTAATCAGTTATCAGTTCTGTTGATGTAATTCTAGCCAAAAGCCAAGTATCTTAACATTTTATTTAGCTAATATCCTCTTATCTTAGGTAAAGGAAAGATTTACCTTAAGATTTGGATATATTGAAGACAACTAAAGGTCAAAAGGAATCTGCTGTGTGTTAGCATCTCAGTCCTGTCTGACTCTTTGTGACCCCATGGACTGTAGTCCACCAGGCTACTCTGTCCATAGAATTCTCCAAGCCAAAATACAGGAGTTGGTAGCCTATCCTTTCTCCAGGGGATCTTCCTGACCCAGGGATTGAACCCAGGCCTCTCGTTTTGCAGGTGGGTTCTTTACCATCTGAGCCACCAGGGAAGCCCATAAAGGAATCTGGGTGTGTGTGTGTTAGTTGCTCAGTTGCGTCCGACTCTTTGTGACCCCATGCACTGTAGCCCACCAGGCTCCTCTGTCCATGGAATTCTCCAGGCAAGAATACTGGAGTGCCTTGCCATTTCCTTCTCCAGGGGATCTTCCTAACGCAGGAATTGAACCCAGGTCTCCTGCATTACAGGCAGATGCTTGACAGTCTGAGCTACTAAAGTTACAAAGGAATCTACCGTGCTTTTAATTTAAGCCTTGACTCATACAAGATGTTTGACCTTGGCAGAATTATTTCTCTTCATCTTAATTTTCTCATCTCTAAAATGGAGATATTTATATTATTAGTCTTTTAAGACTGTGATAAGGATCAAATGAGGTCATAAACCAAAGCACTTAGATTAATTATAGCCATGTGCTCCATCACATCCAACTGTTCAGAGTCCTGTGGACTATTGCCTGCCAGGCTCCTGCCCATGGAATTTTCCAGGCAAGAATACTCCAGTGGGGTGACATTTCCTCCTCCAAGGATTCTTCCCAACCCTGAGATCAAACTCATGTCTCTTGCATCTCCTGCACTGGCAGGCAGATTCTTTACCACTAGCGCCATCTGGGAAGCCCAATTTTAGTTATAATAAATGTTTCATAAGTACTGTTTTTCTTTCCCTTCCTCTTCCTCTCTTTCCTCTTCTTCTCTTCTACTTCTTCCCTTCCCCTCCTTTTTTTTTGCTCTATCACACTGTTTCTTTTAAAATATTTACTTGTTTGCCTGCATTGGACCTTAGTTGCAGCATGCAGGAGCTTTGTTGTGTCAAGCAGGGTCTTTTACTGCGGCCTATGGCGTGTAGACCCTCTGGTTGTGGCCCACAGGCTTTGGAGCATGTGGGCTCAGTAGCTGCAACACATGGGTTTAGTCACTCCTGGGCATGTGGAATGTTAGTTCTCCCACCAAGGATTGAACGCGCACCACCTCCGCTGCAAGTATTCTTAACCACCAGACCACCAGGGAAGTCCTTCTGTTTTGGTGTTATTACCACCCAACTTGGGAAAAAATTGTAGTTTTCCTCCATGTTAAAATTACTTTTTCTACTTCCAGTTTCAGTTAAGCATTATGATAAAGAATCCACCTGCCAGTTCGCAGGAAATCCCAGAGACTCAGGTTCATTCCTGGGTTGGGAAGATCCCCTGGAGTAGGAAATGGCAACCTGCTCTAGTGTTCTTATCTAGAAACTTCCATGGAGAGAGGGGCATGGAGAGCTACAGTCCATGGAATTGCAAAGAGTCAGACACAACTGAGCCCACATAGGTTGCTACTTCAAGATTAAAATATTATCTTCCCTCTACCTGGTTTAGACAAAGCCTGTTTGGTCACTTTTTCAGTCATATGTCTGTGCAAAAAGCCTACCTATGAGAATACTAACAAATGAGGGAGTCCTAGAAGGGAGTGTCAAAGTTACAAAAATAAAATAATTACAGAAATATAAAGTACTTTTTTAGCAAGAGAAACACAGTGGTCTTTAAAATACATTTAAGACAAGAAACTTTTTAATTCATAAAAAAGTAGGTTTTTAGAAACTAATGTGATTTTTTACTTTACCTCAGTGTTTAATAAAGTTAAATTTTGTAATTACCTTTCATTGAAATTTTCATTGCAATAATTATATACTCACATCCAATTATAAGAAATAATACAGAAAGAGCCCTACATACTTTGTTCAGTTTCTCCTGTGGTACCATTTTACCAACTATAGTATAAAATATTATCACAACCAGTATATTGACATTGATTCGATCCAGTCACTTTATTCAGATTCCCAAGTTTACTTTTCCTCATTTGTGAGTGTGAATACATGGTGTGGAGTTCTTCAGGATTTTCTCACCTGTGTTCATTCCTATATTCACAGCTATAGTCAAGACACTGAACTGTTTCAACATCACACCCCCCTTCCCCCCGCCCCCCGCCAGTCCTTCCTATACTTACTTTTTGAACAAACAGAGGAAAATTAGAAATTAAGCACCTCAAGAAATGTTAATTCTACTACTGGATTAAGAAGGACCAGGTTCATTTACAAATGATCATGTGCTTCTGATGTAAACATCCCTGAGCAACACTCAGGAACATCTGACTCTGTGTTTTTGCAAATGCATAAATACTTTTCTCTAGCATCTCAATACCTATCTATCTCTGTCTAGAATAAAATTGAAAATGCAAGGATTCATTCATTTATTTACTCCACATTCAACTCTCATTTATATTAATTACAGGGATCTGGTGGCTCACATGGTAAAGAATCTGCCTGCAGTGCAGGAGACCCAGGTTCAGTCTCTGGGTTGGAAAGATTCCCTGGAGAAGAGAATGGCTACATAGTCCAGTATTCTTGCCTGGAGAATTCCATGGACAGAGGAACCTGGCAGGCTACTGGCCCTGGGGTTGAAAAGAGTTGGACACAACTGAGTGACAAACACTTTCACTTTCAATATTTTAACATCAACCAAGGAGGGAGTTGCAATCTGGCATAATCACACCAAACTTCACTTTCAATATTTTAACATCAACCAAGGAGGGACTTGCAATCTGGCATAATCACACCAAACTCTTATACCTTTTCAATACAGCATTTTTAGGGCTTCCCTGGTGGCTCAGTGGTAAAGAATCCACCTGCCAATTCAGGAGATCTGGATTTGATCTCTGGGTCAGAAAGATCCTCTGGAGAAAGGAATGGCTACCCACTTCAGTATTCTTGCCTGGAAAATCCCATGGACAGAGGAGCCTGGGGGGCTACCGTCCATGTGGTCATAAAAGAGTCAGACATGACTTAACGACTAAACAACAATTTTACCCATATTTATCAGACATAAATGACACTGAAGTCTATTTATGGAAATTATTAAAATTAAATGTATGCTTTATATGGTTTCTATTTTAAGTCAAAATATGATATTACAATATACAGATTATCAATGCTTCCTTGGTGGCTCAGTGGTAAAGAAACTGCCTGCCAATACAGGGGATGTGGGTTCAGTCCCCGAGTCAGGAAGATCCCCTGGAGAAGGAAATGGCAACTCACTCCAATATCCTTACCTGAAAAATCCCATGGACAGATAAACCTGGTAGGCTACAGTGCATATGTTGCAGATTCAGACATGACTGAGTGTCTAAACAACAACAACAGTATTCTCTAGGAATAAAATTGTAGTCAGAAATGCCTACTAGCCAGTGAATACATTCATTAAGGTACGATAAATTACATAAAACTTGATGGCAGCAAAAGGAAAATGCAAGAAGATGAATTTAGAAGGTGCGCCATGAGTCCTTTAAACGATCTCAGTGCAGAGAGACGAGGCATTCAGGAACTACTTTGGAGAGTACTTGCCCAGCTGTGCTCCCTTCCCAGTCATCGGTCTGTCAGCTGAGGAGCTCTCCTGAGGTTTTCTCACCAGGAAATGGAAATAAATCCATTATTTGTAAGAGATTAAATATTGATCACAATTTTATATTTATTTCATATTAAAATCTATATGTAAGTGCTTCATTATTGAGTTCAGTTTCTGTATGATTCTTCAGTTCAAAAAGCAACCTAAGAAAGTTTGCTTCTACTGTCAACATAAAAAAATTAACACTGCATCACAGAAAATGTTGATGATACCATTTCATGACATTTTGAAGGTGTGTTTGATATTTGTGTCCTTGTTCACTCAGTTGCATCTGATCCTTTGTGGACCCATGGACTATATATGGCCCACCAGGCTTCTCTGCCCGTGGAATTTCCCAGGCAAGAATACTGAAACTGGATGCCGATTCCTACTCTAGGGGATCTTCCAGATCCAAAAGAAATGTTGACGAGTGAATGAATGGCCAACATGATAAAATATTGGAGGTATAATAGCCCATAGAAAATGAACATGGTGCTATAGTCAGACTGTAAGAGTTCTTGTCTGTACTGCTGAGCAAGCAAAACATACCAACTCTGTGTTTCAGCTTCTTCATTTGCAAAATGGAAGTAATAGTAATAATAGTAATAGTTATAAAATATGTTGTGTAGGTTAAATTAGTTGATACATGTATAACACTTAAAAGTTTCCCAAGTACATGCTGATTGCTCAATAAATTTGAACTCTCACTAAATAAGACATATTGTTAAAAGTAATATCAACTTTTATCCTGAGTACCTTAATTATGTAAAATTATACTGAGAAATGACATTTACAGTTGTTCAAAGAGCAGTCTCAGAGATCTTGCAATAATACTCTGAAACAATCATTGAATTAGTTGAATTTCCTGTTTGAATCACTGTCTCTTTATCATAAGAATTAACAATGAGCAACACAACTCTGGACTGTAGAATTACAGAGAGACCCATGTAAAAGTTTGCCAACTAAATCTGCATATTTCTAAAAGGGGCTATCTCCAGAGATTTCAAAATGCTGCAAATTTTATAAGTAAACAGTGAATATAGTGGAAAGATTGAGGTAGAACTGAATATATAGGCTTTGAGCCCTGGTGTGATATTTCATTTTCCTTTGCTTTATTTCCTCTATCATCATTTCTCTGCTCGACATTTCCCAGCACCTTGCTGTCTGTTACTGCTTATTTATCACATACCATATTTAATATCAAGCATGACATTGTATTGATCACCCCATTATGTCTTTCCAGCCTGTCCATCTCCTCTGTTCTGATGGTTTTACACATTAGCTCTTTTGAATGATGGTGTAATTTGATTCAGAGTCTCCTGGTACCTACTATTTCTTGCGAATGTATTAGGCACTTCAGCATGCTGCTTTACTTCTTTCTGGGCAAACAGAAATAAAGTTTTTCTTTCTACATGCTGACTAATCCTTCTTACTCTCCTTTGAGAGCTTTTCTTCCCCTGCCTGCCTTTTATGTGTTTTTCTTCATGTTTTCATCCTAAATTCTCTTCAACTTATCTTCATAGTCTGCTTGACTGATCTCTTCTTCAGTTGCTCCAGATATAGTCTATACAATAAATAACTCCAAAATCTAAACCCCAAGCTAGACCTCTCTATTGCTGGCCTTATGAAAACTCCATGTGGGTGTTCTACAATCTAAACAGCATGACCACACTGAACTGATTAGTCCCCAAGTCAACTCATTCCAGAGAATGACACCCACAACTATATACATTATCCTTAGCTACTCACTTCATACTCACTTCAATTACCTCCCCAGCCAATCAGTCACCAGACCCTGATGAATCAATATTAAAAAAGCTTTCTAATTGTTTCTTTTTCCTCCATCTCTATCTCTAAAACCTTATTCTAAGCCACCAGCAACTCTTGCTGAGATTATTGCAAATCTTCCTAAGTGGTTTCCTGCCATCCAAAATATTTTCAGGGATGTTTTAAAAATAATCTTTCTTAAATGTGGATCCAATTGTGTTACTCTTCCATTTGAGAAACTTTCAATAACTTCTTGCTCTCAGAATAGAACTACAACTCTTTGTTTAACTCCTAAGGATCCTCATGACCTGGCACCATCTGGTAGTCAAGCTCTTTCATGGTGAAAACATACTTTGGGATTACATGTCTGGATTTAGATTTTAACTATCTATTCATCCATCCATCCATCCTTTATTGAGCAATGATTGCATCCCTGGCACAGTTCTTTCCTCAGAATGCAGCAGTGAAGAAAATAGACAAAGACTGCCCTTCTGGGGCTTTCATTCTAATAACAAGAGAAGATATATAGGATGCTGGATAATGATAGAGTGCTCCAGAGCAGCGGTTGTGATGAGATGCGCATATTTGCTGTCCATCAGAGTGATGAAACAAAGAGGGCAAATCTCTGAGGTAGAGGAGTATTGAACACACTTTTTTTTTAAAGTTAATTCTTAAATCATTTTATTGAAGCTAAATGTCTCTGTAGGACTTTAATTTTATATATCTTAGTATCTAATAGAATCTTTATCTGCTGCCTGGAGAAGGGCTATGAGGAAATGAGTAGAAACAAAATGATGATTTAAAACCTTTTTTATTTTATATTGGAGCAGAGTTGATTAACAATGTTGTGTTAGTTTCAGGTGTACTGTGACCTGATTCCTTAACACATACGCATCTATTCGTTTTCAAATTCTTTACTCATTTAAGTTATTACAGACTACTTGGCAGAGTTCCCTGTGCTATATAGTAAGTACTTATAATGTGTACATCTCAATCCTCAACTCTGATTGGGTGGGTGATGGTTAAGAGGCTATTTGCAATTGTCCAGAACACAGTCACAACTGGAACAGTAATGGTAGACATGGAGAGGAATGGTCTGACTGTGAGAATATTTCTAAAGCAAACCCCAGATGATGATGATTTAAGTACTGTGTGTGTGCTTAGTGACTCAGTTTTATATGACTCTTTGTGACTCCATAGACTGTAGCCCACCAAGCTCCTCTGTCCACGGGACTCTCCAGGCAAGAAGACTGGAGAGGGTTGCCATACCCTCCTCCAGGGGATCTTCCCAACGAGGGATAGAACCGAGGTCTCCCACATGGCAGGTCGATTCTTTACCATCTGAGCCTGAAGTAAAGCCCAGATGATTATGATTTGATTTAAGAATAGTAAAATACTAGAAAAGGAGGGGAGGCATCAAGACCACTTGGAAGTTTTGATTTGAGGAAATGCAAGTGGTAGAGCCATTCACTGAGATGGGAAAGAATAAAGGATGATCTTTTGGATTTCAGAGGGAGAATCAAGGATCAAGAATGTGTTATATTTGAGGTTCTTTGTACATATCCAAGTGGAAATGTTAAAAAGGCAGCTGGATGTGACAATGTGAGTTCAGCTAAGGAGTTTGGACTAGGCTATAACATTGACTGTCATTGGTAATTAATGATTCTAAAGCCATGGGCCTGAAATGAGGATACCAAGGAATGAGTGCTGATCAAAAGTGTGCTAATAAATATTTAATGAGTGACTCTGTATAAAAAAAATGTATAGTATACATACATTTTTACGTACTACCCCTTGACTTGTTTTCTCTAATTTGCAATAGTTCCCACTACGCACTAGGCTACACATATGTACTTAGACAGAATCTAGTCTCTTATTTATACTATTGGTTTGGCATTTGTGACATTGGAATTTGTTAGGAGTAGTTTTTCATTCTGAATCCTACTCACTGTGTTTAGTTACTTTATACTTCATTTCATGCTATTTATCTCAAGTGCCCCATCACTGGTAAGACCTTGAATCATTAGTGCCAGGTTCCTTAGATCCAGACCAGTGTCAATTTGGGGAGCAAAAGGACAAGTCAGAAATTCTCCACTTCGTTAGTTTGTTTTTCAATGTATATAAAGATTACTTTTCATTATCTTGACATTTCTTCTTTTGAACCAAGAAGTTGGTACACTGTATGTAGCTCCTGGGGTGTGTGTGGCTTAAGGGTTGTCTTTCCAAGAGGAATTACCAGGTTGCCTTGAAATGACTAGGTTGAATATGTTTTGGGTATTGTCTTGGGTACAACAATATTGGTATGTAATGAAGACTAATGTTAGCTTTGATCAGTCTTCAGAATTAAGACTAAAGGTTGCAAAAGATTTTTAAAAATCATTTTCAAAATATAGAAGATACGTTTTCCTTAATTTTTTTTGAAGTCAGGTAATAATTTCAAGTATAATAAAAAGTCACAAAAGTGATTTATTATGCAAATGATTCAGAGTAGAAAAATTATATTCTGAACAGTCATAAACCAGTTTTGTTGCTAGGTGAATATAAGGATCACAGGGTTACAATTGGATGCTAAACATTTACTGAGTTAATTGCCCTCTCACCGAGGGCAAAAGGATTGCTTTCAGCCATATGCTATAATTTTTTTAATGATTATTTTTCTTGACTGGAAAATCTATGAAATATAACTAGAAGGCAATGGAAAATACTTCACATTAAAACAGAATCATCACTTTTGAGCCAAATAGAGGTCATGATTTTCCTTTTTTTAAAATTCCTGTCCCTCTTTCTGTCATCTTTGTTCTCACATTCTGCTCTACTTGCCTCTCCTTTCATAGATTTACATGTCTTATGATATTTTTTCTTTTTTCTGAAGAGCACAGATATAAATTCTTGTGTAGTATTCAATATTTCCAAGATCTAGGATGTTCCTTGAGAGGTACGGTACTATTTTGAGGTAAGTTATAGCATAAAACTGCATTAGCTACCTCATTTGTGAAAATTATACCAAATTCCCAGATATGTGGTAAGCAGTTGCTGGTAAAAACACAATCCTAATGGCTTTCATAATTGATGTTTTCAAAACCAAAAATAATTCTGACTCTGTTGCATCCCCCTTTTAGGACGCAAGTGGTGAAAAAGGATTCTGTGTCTTATGAGGTTTAGTAATATTATATTTAGACTATTTTGCTGCTATATTTCTGTAGCAAAAGACTTAAGAAATGTATCTCTTGTACTAGTTTCTGAAACACTAATGGAGTATATATACACACACACACACACATATATACACACTTATGTATATGTACAATATATACATGACTGTATATATATACACACACATATACACACTTATGTATATATATATACAATATATATGACTATATATATACACACACACATATATATATGAGTATATATATACACACACACACACATATATACACACATACACATATATACACATATATATATACAATATATATATGAGTATATATATACACACACACACATATATACACATATATATATATACACAATATATATATGAGTATATACACACACACACACACATATATACACACACACTCATATATATATACACACACATATATATACAATATATATATGAGTATATATACACACACACATATATACACACTTATATAAATATACAATATATATATGAGTATATATACATATACACACACATATACACACTTATATATATATATACAATATATATGAGTATATATATATATACACACACACACATATATATATACACACTATATANATACACACACACATATATATATACAATATATAATGAGTATATATATACACACACACACATATATATACACACTTATATATATATATATACAATATATATATGAGTATACATACACACACACACACACACACACACACACGCATTTCCCCTACTTTTATTAATAGAACCACAGGAATACGTTTTTATGGCAGATAATTCCACATGGAGTATGAACAAGTTTCAGCTAATAGTTTACAGCTTTTAAAGAGGACATTGTTACACTATTCTGTTTACCTGTTTCAATAAAATGCAAGATTCATTGATGGTTCTCTTAATTTTTAAATTATTTTTGTCCTACTCCAGAATAGCTTTTGGAATTAAAATTTCTGCAGTGCTTATTGGTCTATATATTAATTATAAACTGCTTGACCTTAATCAATTTCTCTTCTGTTAGTACTAATTTGTACTTAATGTTTAAATAACTTAAGGTACATGACCTAACTCATGCAAACTTCCACTGACTTTTACTGGAGTCGGTGAAGTTTTGTCAGATATCCAGAATCTAATTTGTTGCTCCATCCCAGAATACAGACTCTAAATGAGAGACTGGTGAACTTTGTGCTGTCCAGCAGGTTAATGTTCTTTTAATGTTTTTCCTGGTCTCAATGGAATTTTTTGATAAATCCATAGCGTTTATCATGACATTTAAATTCCTGGTAGATAAGTATTAATTTATAATAAATACAAACACTTAGTGAATTTATTATATAAATATTAACATTGCCATCTGTGGTCATCATTATTGTTTTTCTTTAACGTTTGTTTCTAGGTACCCTAGTTAAATGAAGTCTGTGTACAGAAACAATTCATTCTTGTTGATTGTTCATTCCTAAAATACTTAGGCATAGTTTGAATGGTGATATTGGGTAGTTGCAAAACATTCCTCATGTAGATGGAAATGAATGAAAAATTATCTAAAGTAGGATAAATCACAAGGAAGCTAACAAATGCAGAATTCTAGTGGCATAAAGGCACATACTCTACCGTCAATAAAAAAAAAAAGGACCTCTTTGATCAAAGTAAAGAAACCACAGGGGTAAGATGAAGTGAGATGGGGGACAGGATACTTATTTTGGAAATGGCACCAAATAGAGACCACAGACATCCCAAATTATCTTCCAAATATACAGTTGAGAAGTGAATTAAAGGAAGATGCCATATTTTGGAGAGTGTAATAATCTTATAGGAAAGAAAGGAAATTCTGGCAGGAATCAGAGGGACAAAGATTGGAGCTGCAAGCTGACTCAGAAAGGATAGGGCCTTGGAGCCTCTTTCCATCGTGGTTCGACAACATTCCAGGGCCCTGCTGGCATCCCTGGAATGTAAAGTGAGCACCCAGCCCCTCCTCACTTTGTTCCCAGGATCTGGCTTTTGGACAGCAGCCTGAGTTCCTTCAGCTGAAGAAGGGAATCTCCATCCTGTGAAAGAGTAGATCTGAAGTGGAGAGGGACAGGAGTAAGGAACCAAAAGAGGTGAAGAAGGAAATAGCAACCATAAGGCAACAAATTAAAAATAAAGGAGTCAGCATAAAGCCCGGAAAACTACTAAGATGACAGAAATAAGCTTGCTCTGCAATCAGTCACCCAGGGTCCCCATCCTGGAATGCGTACTCTTATTAAGTGTGTGCACATCTCTTGGTCTGTCCGTGCCTCAGTTTTCTCAACTACCACATGAGGATAATAAACACCTTATGTGTGAGGATTAAATGGCAATATGTCACTTATATAAAAAAAGGATTGTGACAGCACCTGCCACATACTATGTTCCATAAATGGTGATTGTCTTAATTACATTAAATAATTTTATATATTTAGTTTAAATTATTAAATTTAAATCCTATTATTAAATCTAAATGAAAGTGGCTTTCCACAATTCATTTCTTTCTCATTTGTTTAAAAGATGTACCCTCAAATTAAGTCAAAAACAGTGTCTAGGGTGTATCAAAGAAAGACAGCTGAAACAAAACAACTCAAAAATTAAAAGAAAATGATAGAAGAAGCTGATTGATACTACCCAGACACATTTAGTCCCTGTAGTAGTATCCTAACCAGAGGATAAAGGTCATAGTCGTCATCCCTTAACCTTGGCCTGTCCCTGACTCCGGCCAAAGGAATCAGAGATGGAACCAAGGACAGTCAAACCATGGTCTGACTAGTGTCCTGTGCTCTGTGTCTTAAGCTGAAAAAGGCTTTGGAACAAAAGAGATTGATCTCTTAAATTTGGGGAATTAGATGAACTGAGTGGAAGAGTGTTGGAGTGAATTGGTGTAGCCTTAATTGAAGTACGGCAGTAGAAGAGATATATTTAAGGAAGCTTGTCCTGGGCTTCCTGGTGGAGAACAGACAGCGAAACGCATAGACAGTTGGTCGTTGTAGCAGGAAGTGCTTTCTGCCCCCGCTTCCTGCTCAGAGGCCACTGAGTGACAGCAGCCGAGTCCGCTATTGAACCCTATTTCTTCGGTTAAGATTGGGACCCTGCAGGGAAATAACGTTACACTAGAGAGTAATGTACTGGAAAATGGAGGAGCTGGACATTCTTGGAACCCTGGCCTTTCTGAGGTGCTTTCCTGTACAGGTTCCTTCCCTTCTGTGATGAGACTTCCCTTTATAAATTCATCCTATGACCAAAGCTTGGAATGCAGAACGGGCTTTTAGAAGTAAGCAAAAGCAGATTAAGGAAGAAAGGCCCTTTACTAGGAGTTCTAACTGATGTTTCCCTTCAGGGCCCTGAGGCTTAAGCCTTTATTTCTAGAAGAATGGGGAGAGGAGGAGTTAGTCCCATTTGTTGCTAAGCAACCAAAGCTTTGCAGGCCTGTTCTCAGGTCACGTTTACAGCTATTGAGAATCAGTGACAAGGTGGATGTAGCGATGCACGGAGAAGCCTCTTCTTTCAAAATTTCTGGTGCTGTGTTTTAAATGATGGAGTTTTCAAGAATAAGATTGATTGGAAGCCTATCACAGTTCTTAAAAAATGATGTTTTTAGAAATAAGGCCTGAGAAGCAGGGGTAAGCTTCACACTTAAACCAATAACAGGGCATCTTATCTCCCATACAAAGTCCAAGACCAATACAAAGGATGTCAGGAATAAACTTAATGAGAAATATAACAAATCTGTGTGAAGACAAAGCAGAAACCAACTAGCTAAATGGACATGAAAGGATATCAGAATAGAGGGAGAGACATTACATGTCCTTCATGGGAGAACAGACACTGTAAAGGTGTGAATTTTATGTAAATTTATTTGTAAAGAAATATACCATATAGATCCCTTCTGTTTGTTTTTTCTTTCTTTCTTTCTTTCTTTTTTACATGACAACACAATCTTCATTTAATTGGAAGACTAAATATGTGGGATTATTTGGAAATATTCTGAGAAAGCAGAGTAAGGAGTAGGACTTTATCAAAGACATAGTAAACCATATTTTTAAGGTGTGACAATTGAAACAATGTGATATTGTGTAAAAACAGCATAGGAGTAAATAGGTAGATCAATGGAGGCGATTAAACAGCCCAGAATCAGCCACAAATGGAAACTGAGCAAGCACTGTAGGTGACAATTTGATTCAATGTATTGAATGGATTTTTAAAAAAACATTTTGGGAAAATATATTTAAAGTGTACAGAAAGTCAACCTATGACCCAGCAATACCATTTTGAGATATTTACCCCAACTGATGAAAACATATGTCCACAAAAAGACATATAAAAATCTTCACAGTAATTTTATTTATAATAGCCAAACATTGGAACCAGCTCAAATGTCTACCTTCAGGGTGACCAAACTATATTTATGAAATGGAAAACGATTGAGTGGTGAAAAAGGAGCAAACTATAGATATATATATATATAGCAAAATCTATAAAAATGTTATGCTGAATGAAAGAACACCCATAGAAGACAAATACTCTGTGAGTCCATGTTAATGGCCTTCTGGAACAGGCAAAAGTAATCTAAGTAATCATAACAGGGCTGGTTTCTGGTGGGAGTTGTTGACTGGAAAGGGGCAGGAGGGAACTATCGGAGCTGGTGGAAATGTTCTATATCTTGATTTTGGTGGTGCTTACATGGTTATACTCCACTGCCAGACTCCTTAAACTATACCCCTGAAGTTCATGTATTTTATATCCCAGAAATTAAATATCAATAACAGCAGCCTATTGTTAAGAATTGTCACATATAAAATAAATAAATAAATAAAATACAGAAAGCATACTTTTAAAATGACAGAAAATGAAGGTAGATTAAAAAATGTTACATGAGGAGCCTCAGAAAATAATAGCAAAAATGCCTTATAAGGTATAAGTGTTTAAACATTTGGGGAATATGAACTTAGAGCATAAGGTGTATTGTAGATGGAAGGTTGTAACTAAGAAGGGTTCCTCAACACTGATGAAAAAGAGCTTGAGAAATACCACTGGATGATGGAGGAGATGTATCCTGCCACCAACAAGTTTGTCTGACTAAGTGTATTTCTCCAAGTGGAGGTTTATTCCTAATGTGGAGACACATACATCAGGTTTTCAAAATTTATAATACCATTAAAAAAATTATATATCTACTTTTGGGTCTTCACTGCTGCTAGGGCTTCTCTCTGCTTTGCACAGAGCTGGGGCTACTCTCTAGTTGCGCCGCACATGCTTTCATTTGTGGTGGCTTTTCTTGTTGTGGAGCATAGGCTCGGGGGACATGGGCTTCAGTAGCTGTGGCTCTGGTCTCTAGCAGGCTCAATAGTCATGATGCACAAACTTGGTTGCTCTGCTCATGTGGATCTTCCTGGACGAGGGATCAAATGCAAGTCTCCTGCACTGGCAGGTGGATTCTTTACCACTAAGCCACCAGGGAAGTCCAATACCACTTATTACGAGTAAAAATGTTTTAAGTAACTTCTCTTTCTTACTACATGAAGCATTGTTTGTTTGCTTGCTCCCTGAAGTATTGCACACTAAAGTTTCTAGATTCAGTTTTTTTTTTTTAAAGAAGCATATTTGTTTCTTAAAAAGTTCAAACAAGTCTGTATATTGTTGTTCAGCTGCCAAGTTGTGTCCAACTATTTGCAACCCTATAGTCCATAGAATGCCAGGCTCCTCTGTCTTCCACTATCTCCCAGAGTTTGTTCAAATTCATATCTATTGAGTTGGTAATAGTATCCAACCATCTCATCCTTTGCCACCCCCTTCTCTTTTTTGCCTTCAACATTTCACAGCATCAGGAGTCTTTTCCAATGAGTTGGCTCTTTTCATCAGGTGGCCAAAATATTAGCGCTTTAGCTTCATCAGTCTTTTCAGTTAATACTGTATAGGAACTTATTTGTTGGAAATCTGTATCACCCCTAATATTATGTGACTTTTTAATTTTTAATCATTTTTTTGCTTCCTAAGAAGTAAAAAGTATATTTTAAAATGTGCAAAAATCACTTTTTATGAGCTTAATAATCAGTCTGTTCTGTCGATCCCACGACATATCCAAGATGCTAAAAATTCCATGCTGGCATTTCAAATGGGAGTGAAATAACACACTAAACTATTCTCAGTAACCCTGGTGCCAAATGATGAAAAGTTAATTTTTAAAAAATTTATCATGAGTCCATTGAAGTACCAACATTTAGTATTGAGGGGGAGAATACTTTTGCCTTTAGTATTGAAGAAGAAGTCAACAAGAAAGAAATGATCTCCCTGGTGGCTCAGATGGTAAAGAATCTGCCTGTAATTCAGGAGACCTAGGTTCGATTGTTGGGTCAGGAAGATCCCCTGGAGAAAGGAATGGCAACCCATTCCAGTAGTCTTGCCTGGAGAATCCCATGGACAGAGGACACAAAGAGTCGGACATGACTGAGTGACTAACACACTGTATACATCAGACTCTCCACCACCATATCGTGGAAAAAGAAAGATGTGCAGCCATATCTTCAAGTCTGCACCCATATTTGTCTGATGAAGTGTTTTGGTGGCGAGGATACAGCTAGAAGGCGCTGGGAACTTTGTAAAAGAGAGAATTAATCAGAGGAAATGAAGTGTTTCAAGGGGTTATATATCCTGTGGAAAGTCAATTCCAAAGTGTGCAAGCCAGAAAGAGCAATGAAAACAAACACAAAAGATTGAAGGATGCGAATTGTTCAATGTAAGGGAAGTTTAGTATTTGGAAGCTTCATTACAACCACTGCTTATTCTACCCCTGACTCACCCAACATCCAGCAGAAGTGCTTTTTTTTTTTTTTCTTTTCTGAAGAATACATTGTTTTATTTTTATATATAATTTAAAAAAATTTTGCCCTGCCCACGCAGGGCAACATGCAAGATCTTAATTGCCTGACCAGGGATTGAATTTGTGCCCCCATGCAAAGGCACAACTCTTTGCAACCCCATGGACTGCAGCATGCCAGGCCTCCCTGTCCATCACCAGCTCCTGGAGCTTGCTCAAGCTCATGTCCATTGAGTCAATGATGGATGTCATCCAACCATCTCATCTTCTGTCGTCCCCTTCTCCTATAGATTTAATATTAGCCAAGAAGTTCAAAAGAGAGATCAAAGCAATGCTGCTTGTTTAAGACATTAAGACATTTACAAAGAAGCAAAAATCTAAGAGTAATTTAAGCAATTCAAAAGTAAAATTTAATATAAGTATACATTTTTAGATTATAATCAATTAAAATTAGAAGTGAACTCATGAAAATTTTCTGAACATTTTAGATAAATGTTTAGTCAATAATATGTATAAAATGGGCACAGGATTTAGATCACTCCCCCTGTTTCTTAAGTTACATATTTGTGTTTAAACAAACATTGACCCTAATAAATGTATCATAATCATGTGGCATTAAAATAACTTATAAAGAATTACAAAATAAATTTATATTAAGACAAGAATATGTACATATATATTACTAATGAAAAATATTTTAAGTTTTCAGCAAAACTGAATAGCCTCTATAAGTCAGTTTGATACATTTATTAACATAAAAGCTCATCTTTAATTTTTTAATGTTTTAGGAGATCACAGTTTCTCAATCCATTTATAAACTTCTTTTTAACAGGCAGCTGAAAAAAATTTCCACTGCATAGTCTTTTTTTTATGTGATAAGATTATCAGCAACTTTAGAGATTTAAGGTCAGACTTTCTGATTATTACTATACTCATTTAATACATGTAACTTATTATTTAGAATGCAGACTTGCCCTTTAAAAGCATTCCCAAATGAATATATCCAGTTTTTCAGACTGTAAAAAAATATATATGATTTCTTATTTTGAAGTAACTGAAAAACTAGTTTGTAAAAAAGTTTGGTAGACTATAACCTTTTAACAAAGGAAAGTTTCCAAACTTGAGAATGTCACAAAATATAAAGGTTAGGTGGAAATAACTATGACTGTATGTCCTAAGCACATTTTTGCCTATTAATGAAAAAGTTCTAAATATAGTGCTAATATACTCAAAATTATCCTTGAGAATCAATGGGTTTTAAACAAAGTCAATGATTAAATTTATTTTGATCATTTAATTAAATGTATTTTCTTCTTTTATCTAGGAAATAACAATTCTCTCTAATCATTTGGGAATACGACTTTGTTTCTTTGATTATCATCCTGTATTTGCCTACTAATTAATAGTGTTCAAAGCTCTCTCATTTATGTATTTAATTTTACCATTATGTAAAATTGTTTTAGAAAAGGCAGAGGAACCAGCCATCAAATTGTCAACATCCACTGGATCGTCAAAAAAGCAAGAAAGTTCCAGAAAAACATCTATTTCTCCTTTATTGACTTTGCCAAAGCCTTTGACTGTGTGAATCACAATAAACTGTGGAAAATTCTTAAAGAGATAGGAATACCATATTACCTGACCTGCCTATTGAGAAATCTGTATGCAGGTCAGGTGGCAACAGTTAGAACTGGACATGGAACAACAGGTTCCAAATAGGAAAATGAATATGTCAAGGCTGTATATTGTTACCCTGTTTATTTAACTTATATACAGAGTACATCATGAGAAATGCTAGGCTGGAGNATGTCCTAAGCACATTTTTGCCTATTAATGAAAAAGTTCTAAATATAGTGCTAATATACTCAAAATTATCCTTGAGAATCAATGGGTTTTAAACAAAGTCAATGATTAAATTTATTTTGATCATTTAATTAAATGTATTTTCTTCTTTTATCTAGGAAATAACAATTCTCTCTAATCATTTGGGAATACGACTTTGTTTCTTTGATTATCATCCTGTATTTGCCTACTAATTAATAGTGTTCAAAGCTCTCTCATTTATGTATTTAATTTTACCATTATGTAAAATTGTTTTAGAAAAGGCAGAGGAACCAGCCATCAAATTGTCAACATCCACTGGATCGTCAAAAAAGCAAGAAAGTTCCAGAAAAACATCTATTTCTCCTTTATTGACTTTGCCAAAGCCTTTGACTGTGTGAATCACAATAAACTGTGGAAAATTCTTAAAGAGATAGGAATACCATATTACCTGACCTGCCTATTGAGAAATCTGTATGCAGGTCAGGTGGCAACAGTTAGAACTGGACATGGAACAACAGGTTCCAAATAGGAAAATGAATATGTCAAGGCTGTATATTGTTACCCTGTTTATTTAACTTATATACAGAGTACATCATGAGAAATGCTAGGCTGGAGGAAGCACAAGCTAGAATCAAGATTGCTGGAAGAAATATCAATAACCTCAGATATGCAGATGACACCACCCTTATGGCAGAAAGTGAAGAAGAACTAAAGAGCCTCTTGAAGAAAGTGAAAAAGGAGAGTAAAAAAGTTGGCTTAAAACTCAACTTTCAGAAAACTAAGATCATGGCATCTTGTCCCATCACTTCATTGCAAATAAATGGGGAAACAGTGGAAACAGTGTCAGACTTTATTTTGGGGGGCTCCAAAATCACTGCAGATGGTGACTGCAACCATGAAATTAAAAGACACTTACTCCTTGGAAGGAAAGTTGTGACCAACCTAGACAGCATATTAAAAAGCAGAGACATCACTTTGCCAACAAAGGCCTATCTCGTCAAGGGTATGGTTTTTCCAGTAGCCATGTATGGATGTGAGAGTTGGACTATAAAGAAAGCTGAAGAATTGATACTTTTGAACTGTGGTGTTAGAGAAGACTCTTGAGAGTCTCTTGTACTGCAAGGAGATCCAACCAGTCCATCCTAAAGAGATCAGTCCTGAGTGTTCATTGGAAGGACTGATGTTCAAGCTGAAACTCCAGTACTTTGGCCACCTGATGTGAAGAGCTGACTCATTTGAAAAGACCCTGATGCTGGGAAAGATTGAGGGCAGGAGGAGAAGGAGACGACAGAGGACAAGATGGTTGGATGGCATCACTGACTCAGGAGAGATGAGTTTGAGTAAACTCCAAGAGTTGGTGATGGACAGGGAGGCCTGTTGTGCTGTTGTCCATGGAGTTGGGAAGAGTCGGACATGACTGAGCAACTGAACTGAACATTGTTCAGTGGAAATACCATCCTCCTCTTTTAAATGTGGAAACTGAGAGATATTTATTCTATCAATCATTATATATTAAGTAACATATATGACAGACACTGCGCTAGACTCTGGAGATACAAAAGTAACAAAAGCTGTCATTTTTTACTTGAAAGACTTAGCAACAATAACAGTGGAGTTTGAGCACTGTAAAGATAACAGCATGGATGAGATGTGCTCAGACTACATAGGAAAGAGAATAAATTCAAAATTGGATAAAGAAAGGCATCTTAAAGATGAAGGCTGAGCCAAGTGTCATGAATAGATATTAGACAGGCCAAGAGGATCTTGGCCTTGAAAGGATGAGATTGTTTTTATAGAAGCCGCAGACTGGGCAGAGGCACCAATGACAAAGTACATTGCCTATTCTGGGAATAGCAAAGAGGTCCATTTTAGGTTGGAATGGAAGAGGGGAGAATAAATGGTGAGGGATGGGGAAGGGAAGGATATTCAAAGACTAGATTATAAAAGGACTTTGTACACTATGCTAAATGTGTACATCCTAAAGGGTGTGGAAACCTTTTCTGAACCAGGAAAACTCATCAGACTTGATTCTTTGAAGGAAACACTATGGTTTGGAGAACAAGCTAGATTGTATGGCAGTGAGTCTTTTTTGGGTGACTCATAATAAACCAGATACAAAACCAGTAAGAATCCAAAGTAAGGGAGGAGTAGAGGAAAGAGAAAGAAAAAGATTATTTGAGTTTATTTAAGATATTAAACTGTTTAATTTGAGAATAAATGGCTATGATTTATAGTGTAAATAAGCTGAAATGCAAAAGACATATGAACACCTTTTTCAGATGTGCAGTCATTTGTTAAATTCAACATGACAGTGGGATTTTAGAAAGAATGACTGTATAAGAATAGTCCAAAAAGTTTTTTTAATTAAATAAAATAGGAGGCTTGTATCATAAAATATTAAAATACTCTAAAACTGTCACAATAAAATATTGTGACTTTGATACAGAAAGACTCAAATCAATGGGACAGACCTTCAAAATAACAATAAACGTGGGTATGTCGAAAAGAATCATGAGCAAAATTAAAAAGCAAACCACAAACTGGAAAAACACATTCAACAGACAAGAAAGAGTGGGCTTCCCAGGTGGCTCAGTGGGAAAGAATCGGCCTGCCACTGCAGGAGGTGCAGGAGACGTGGGTTTGATCCCTGGCTTCGGCAGATCCCCTGGAGTAGGAAATGGCAACCCACTCCAATATTCTTGCCTGGAAAATTCCTTGGACAGAGGAGCCTAGTGTTCTACAGTCCATAGGGTCCCAAAGAGTCAGACATGTTGAGTGACTGAGCGCATGAACAGAGATACAAGAAAGATAAGGAACTTATTTATAACTTTAATGAATAAGTATCTCTTGGAATTACACAAAACATGGATAATACACTGACAAAGGATATACACTTCTCCAAATATAAGCAAGTGGGCAATAAGCATATGCTCATTGGATAAAGTCCAAATTTGTTCTTATATAGAAAAACAAGAAATTAAGACAGTCACATGTGATTTCCACACATTGAGTTACAAAATAGTAAAAAAATAACTTGAATCAGTATGTGTGGAAGTGGCCACTTTTATATATTCCTCCTTAGAAGGCAATGGCACCCCACTCCAGTACTCTTGCCTGGAAAACCCCATGGACGGAGGAGCCTGGTAGGCTGCAGTCCACGGGGTCGCTGAGAGTTGGACACGACTCAGTGACTTCACTTTCACTTTTCACTTCCATGCATTGGAGAAGGAAATGGCAACCCACTCCAGTGTTCTTGCCTGGAGAATCTTGCCAGGGATGGCGGAGCCTGGTGGGCTGCCGTCTATGGGGTCGCATAGAGTCGGACACGACTGAAGCAACTTAGCAGCAGCAGCAGCATGAAAGTGAACACAGGACCGTGAACTACACAACGTGTTTCTGGAGCGCAGTTTTGACAATATGCATTTGAACCTGAAGACTGTGCTTTGAGGGACTTACATGGTCATCCAGTGGTTAAGAATCTGCCTTCCAATGCAGGGGATGAGGGTTTGATCCTTGGCCAGGGAACTAAGATGCCACATACCACAGGGCAACTAGCCCAGTGTACTACAACCAGAGAGAAGCCCATGTGCCGCAATGAAGACAGAGCTTACAGACTCCGATGAAAAGATCCCAACTCAGACCTGATGCTGCAAAATAAATAAATAAATAAAAGAATGTACTTTGACAAACACAACACTGTAAATCAACCAAATTCCAATTAAAAATATCAAAATGTGCTTTGACTCAGCAATTCCAGATATAGGAATTTATCCTAAAGAAACATGAATATGTGAAGAAATTTAGTGTCTTTGCTCATGTTCTCTGCTCTCCCCCCATGCGAACCCTGAAACAAAGCTTTGTGGGTGTGTCCTTTATTAGAGCAGGACCCCAGGTAGCAGAAGTGAGGATAGGGGAAGAGAGGAGCGGAGCAGGGCCAGCACAAGGCTGTTTATTGACTTGGTCACTATTATGGACAAGAGGTTGCCTGACATCACAAGACATCTGGGAGGCTTCACGTTTTGTGAGAATAAATTGCTCTCACTTCTTCTCTGAAAGAGGAGCTATCCAAGTCAAATTTGCCAGAGACCTCTTCAAAGTGAGACACCCATGTTATTGCAAAAATCTTAATATAAGAAGACGAGTGGAAAAGAAGCAAATGAAACCAAAATAAAGTAAAACACCTTACAAGCTCCACTGATGCTGCTGGTTCTGAGATTGTGATTGCTATTTATCATTTCCCATCTTCACCCCCAACTCAAAATGTCTCTCACTCATTGCCAGCACTTGGCTCTCAGAGTGGAAAGAGATCTAATATAATCAACCTGCTCAAAATTAGTTGCTCAAGGAATGATGCTATATCACCCGTTGATCTCTGCTGCTGGCAGGTTGGTCATTCAGCAGTGGTCAGTACTGCTGGTATTCAGTTAGGTGTTGCTTCTCCAGGTGAAGCTAGTGGTAAAGACATGATGTGACGTGAAAGTGGCTCAGTCATGTCCTACTCTATGTGACCCCATGGACTGTAGCCTGCCAGGCTCCTCTGTCCATAGAATTCTCCAGGTAAGAACACTAGAGTGGGTAGCCTTTCCTTTCTCTAGAGGGTCTTGTCAACCCAGGGACTGAAGCTTGAACCCAGGTCTCCCTCGTTGCAGGCAGATTCTTTACCATCTGAGCCACCAGGCAAAGGAGACAAGACACACAGATTCGATCCCTAATTTCAGAAGATGTCCTGGAGTAGGAAAAGGCAACCTACTCCAATATTCTTGTCTAGATAATCCCATGGACATAGGAGCCTGGTGGGCTACAATCCATAGGGTCTCAGACAGACATGACTGAAGCAATTAGCACACAGTACAGCACATTCAGTTAGGTCAATACTGATGAAAGGAAGCCCATAAAGTTGAGTTTACATGTAGCTTCAGACTCTGCGCCTATAGCCACTGTATTTCTAGTACAGCTAGTACAGATAAGGAGAGAGTCAAGTTGATATCTGAAGGGTCAGTTCAGTTCAGTCACTCAGTCATGTCAGACTCTTTGCGACCCCATGAACTGCAGCATGCCAGGCCTCCCTGTCCATCACCAGCTCCCATAATTCACTCAAACTCATTTCCATTGAGTTGGTGATACCATCCAACCATCTCATCCTCTGTCGTCCCCTTCTCCTCCTGCCCTCAATCNGATCACACCATCGTGATTATCTGCATTGTGAAGATATTTTTTGTACAGTTCTTTTGTGTATTCTTGCCACTTCTTCTTAATATCTTCTTTTTCTGTTAGATCCATGCCATTTGTGTTCTTTATTGAGCCCATCTTTGCATGAAATGGTCCCTTGGTATTTCTAATTTTCTTGAAGAGATCTCTATGCTTCCCCATTCTATTTTTTCCCTCTATTTCTTTGCACGGATCACTGAGGAAGGCTTTCTTATCTCTCCTTGTTATTTTTTGGGACTCTGCATTAAACTGGGTATATCTCTCCTTTTCTCTTTGCTTTTCGCTTCTCTTCTTTTCACAGCTGTTTGTAAGACCTCCTCAGACAGCCATTTTGCTTTTTTGCATTTCTTTTTCTTGGGGATGGTCTTGATTCCTCTCNCTTTCTTATCTCTCCTTGTTATTTTTTGGGACTCTGCATTAAACTGGGTATATCTCTCCTTTTCTCTTTGCTTTTCGCTTCTCTTCTTTTCACAGCTGTTTGTAAGACCTCCTCAGACAGCCATTTTGCTTTTTTGCATTTCTTTTTCTTGGGGATGGTCTTGATTCCTCTCTCCTGTACAATGTCACAAACCTCCATCCAGAGTTCATCCGGACTCTGTTTATCAGATCTAGTCTCTTAAATCTATTTCTCACTTCCACTGTATAATCATAAGGGATTTGATTTAGGTCATAACTGAATGGTGTAGTGGGTTTCCCCACTTTCTTCAATTTGAGTCTGAATTTGGCAATAAGGAGTTCATCTACAGGGTAAGTCACCCTATTCTTCATGGTGAATATGCTCTGGAGGCTACTAATGTCAGACACAAACCTGGGTTATTGTGCCCAGTGTTATAGGTTTCATCATGTGCCTCTTTCACAGATTTACTTGTCACCAGTTTTCTAAACTTTTACTGAAAAACCAGCCTAGCCATTTGCTATTGCCTAGGGCTCCATATATATCCTTACTCTAGGTCACTTTTCCTTCCATTGGTATTGAACAGTCAAGCATACTCCTCATAGTTTTCCTCCTGGGAGAATTTCCCTGCACCAGTGTCATTTAGGGAATTCCTCAGTGGTGCTATAACACCTATCTGTTCATTTTTAGCTATCACCAAAATATTGTACCTATCCATCTGTGAACCAGGTTCAATTAATTCCCTCTTCCATCAGTTGATGGAAAACTTCCACTCCCTTGAAGCAATAGGTTTGAAATAAGTGGTTGGCATATGGTGTCTGAACAATGTGTTTATACCTTTCCTTAAAGAGGATATCTTAACATTTCCTACATCAATGGACCCCTACAAAATTTATAGATGCAGTAGGGTCCTGAATTTTGTGGGGTTTATCCTCCAACTTTGGACAGCTGTGGGTCTTTCTAGGGAATGAGCTGCTCACCAAGTTCAATTAGTGTGATGGCATTTATAGAGTAGGTTAACTAGCAACCTAACCTCAAAAATCTTGTTATGTCAATTCAGCTGTATTCTATTCATAGAAGCAGTCTCAAGCCTGCCCAGATTCAAGCTCCCTCCTCTTGATAGGAGAGTGCCGAGTTTCTATAATAAGATGTGGGGTAAGAGAGAATGTTTTGGTCAGCTTTGGAAAATATAATCACATACATCCTCTGGACTCACATAATAAATACTTTTTTTCTATCCCTTCCTCTGTGAATGACTTTTGACTACTTTCTTAATACCATTCCAAGGAAATTCTGGAAAAAACAGTCATTTGCTTTAGGATAAATCTCAGGACGCCATCGCAGGAGATTATTAAGACCAGCTCCAGATATACCTGATATACTTGGAATCCTGAGTTATGGGTTTTTGATGTGTACACCTATGTCAAAGAATTCTATCTAATCTATATTTGTATTTCAACACCTTCATTACCATGTTTACAAGCCATTTCTACATATTCTCCTGAAATGTGCTAATACATATTATTAAGGCCTTACAATTTTTGGTGTTTAAGCTATTTCTACTAAGAACAGGGACTATACATGATAGCCACTCAGAGAGTTGACCCTGGTTATTGTCCTGGAGACAACAAAGTATTTCAAGGGCAGGTCTTACATCATCTTCTAAGGCCCCAGCCTCAGGAGAGATCATTACAGTTTCTTTCTGCCAGAAGAGTCCATGCTTATGGCTGTTCCAGCAAAATGGCAGATTTAGAATAGGAGGGTTTGTGATTCTCGGGAATTTCCATCCAAAGGTTCCCATTTTAGTTTTCAGGTCCAACCCTTTACCTACATGGGCCCTGATTCTGATATAGAAGATTTGTTCAGATGCTGCCCTATAATCTTATTTAAACTCTGCCACCCTTACAGTTGTATCCTGGGCCTAACTTTTATCTGAGAGGACCATGTAGCTGAAGGAGATGAGACTCTCCTTCAGAGTTGCCATTTCTGAACTTCTCAGCTTGCTAGAGTTGCCAGTTGGCTATTATCAGGCTTCATCTTTTTAATAAAGCTTTCTAACATAGTTAACAAAAACTAGCGTATTCCACATCCTTAAAATCATCATAGCTGTAGTTATAATTCCTGCCACACCATTCAGTTGTTTCACCTTCTACCTATACCTCATCTCAATCACCCAAAGGAGAAAACCTTAGCAACTGTGATACTATTGCATAACAGGGATTCTGTCATCTGTGTGTGTGTGTGTGTGTGTGTGTGTGTGTGTGTGTTGTATGTGCTCATTAGTGTCTGACCAATGAGTAACCCAGCTCCAAAATCCCATTGTGAGGATTTGATTTCAAAGATCATTTCTGATACCATCTTTCTTGATTTGTTTTCTCCACAGAGCAAAACCTAAAACAAAGGCTTATGTATATGTGGTTTATTTGGAAAAGTTTGGACAGGGAAATAAAGAGAAAGAGCAAAATCACTAAGGACAGCTGGTTGCTAAATCCTGTAGGACCATCTGAGAAACCTTATAAAATTCATATTAAGTCTGTCCATCCTGGGATAGAAAAATGGTAAGCATATATTCACCAGTTTTTATTCCTATTGTGTTAAAATTTTATTCTGTGAGGTGTCAGCATCAAGCTGTATACTTGGAATCCCATGACTTAGAGTCAATGGAGAATTCCTGGGATAGGACCATTAGAGGATCATCACAGATATCCAAGGCAAGATGCTATCTGGCTGCATCTGTACAAAGCTGGTCACAGCCTATACCATACCAGTTGCCTCAGAAGTGTCTGAAGAAAAGACAGGCAAGAATAGAAATATCTAAAGGAGTGCTTAAGAGCTGTCTAAAATTATAGTCATATGAACATTCATCATATTAAACAAATGAAGGAAGGTAAATTCTCATCAAGTTAGGATATGTTAGATAAATTGTGGTACATTCAGTCAATCAAACACTGAATACCTGAGAAAAACGCAGCAATAGAAGGCTATGTCCTGATAGAAAAAATATTTATAATAATTTTAAATTGGAAAATCTGGTTTTATAACAACAATGTATGAAATAACTTTGTATTATCAATTTGATTTTGTCTGAATAAATAATTTTCTCATTCTTTGAAATAACTAAGATTTATGTATTTGTTAGTCTTTCTTTTCCCCTATGTCTTGCTGTATTCTCCTGGGTTCTACTCAGGCTGCAGAACATGTTACTTTCTCTCTAGAAATTATTTCTAACTTTCTATCAATAGAGAATTACTATTATTATCATCTTCTTTCTATTCCTTCTTTTTTTCTCATTCATCTTGTTCTGCTTGTTCTTGTCCTTCTTCACAGATATTACACCAGAATAACAGAGGATGATAAGTTAATGTTTCTTCTGGGTAAAAACCTCTTTTTATAATTTCTTATTGTTTATTTTGCCTGTTATATTAGTCAACTTTGGCTGCCAGTATGAAAGACTATGTTGCTTAAACAATAGGAATTCATATACGAACAGGTAGCTTAAATGATGGGGATTCCCTAGTGGCTCAGTGGTAAAGAATCTGCCTGCAATGCAGGAGGCCTGGGTTTCCTCCCTGGGTTGAGAAGATCCCCTGGAGAAGGGAATGGCAACCCACTCTAGTATTCTTGCCTGGAGAATCCCATGGGCAGAGGAGCCTGGTGGGCTATAGTCCATGGGGTCACAAAGAGTCAGACATGATGGTGACTAAACAACAAGCTCGAACAATGGGAATCTATTTCTCACAGTCTGGAAGCTGGGAAGTCCAAGATCAAGGAGCTATTCATGTAGATTCCTCAGTGAGGGCTCTCTTCCTGGTTTGCAGATGGCCGCCTTCTTGCTGTATCCTTAAATGTTGGAGAGAAAGAGAGGAAGCAAGCTCTCCAGTGCCCCTTCTTATTGGGGCACCAGTCTCATGAAGGCCCTACCCTCACGACTTCAGCTAAACCAGATAACCTCTCAGAGCACCCTCCCCTCCATTTCCAAATACCATCTCATTGAGGTTATAGCTTTAACATAAAAAATTTGGAAAGACACACTTCAGCCCATAGTACCTATTGATTTTATAGAATGATAGACTCTTATTCCAGGATGAAATTTAGAGGGAATCCAATTGAATCTTTCACATAAAAGTAATGATCCAGGCTATAAGATTCCTAAGAAATGATAGTATTATTTTACATTTAACTTATTAATCTTTGGGTATTGGAAATTTGCCAGGCAAGAAGAATCTTTTTAAAGAGTATATTTGTGTCTCAGGATAAGAATAGTCCTGAGGAATAAGTAATTTTAAAATCTTAATAACAGTAGTAATAAGCACTTATTTTGGTCTTACTGTGTGCCAGGCATAATTTCAAGCACTTTTAAAGTGTTAACACATTTACTCCTCACTCTAATCATATAAGTGCTATTAGTGTCCTTATTTTACAAAGAAACTGAGGCACAGAGAGCTTAAATAACTTGCCCAAGGTCCCATGGTTAGTAAGACTTGGAACTGGGGTTTGAAATCTAGCCATCTGGCTCCAAAGTCTATATTCTTAAACATTACATAAAGAGAATAATTTCCAGAGCTTCCACTTTTATTTCCTTCATTCTCATTTGCCATTGCTTCTTTATTTTTCATAAGGTTTCTATGATCTCTAGGCCAAATGAGATTCCAAAAATAACAATTTTAATTTTCAAATCGAGGGCATGATTTCTAAATGGACCAAGTTATTTTTGTGAACCCTACATAAAATTCAGGAACAGAACTTTGGGAAGGAACTTCCAGATGGCAGTAAATCTTCACAGTTCAGTAATTAAGCCTTTTGAGAATGTTACTCTGTTATGGAGCCACTGGCTGATTAACTGTACAATATCAATTATATCAAACGGCACTACTTTAATTCTGTCAAAATTTAGAGAAATCTGACATGCTGACACGAGGCTCTGTGAAGTGTGATAATGAGCTGCCAAGTGTCATAAAGTGCCACGGTTGGAGGGGAGGGGGGCAGCCTTGCTTTCAAACTAAAGATGTTTTTTATCTTTATTCATACTACACTCTGCTGTATTAAAACACCATGAACATCCAGATACACATGCTTGTCCAGTTTGAAATAAATAGTCTAATCTTTTTTTAAAAGTTTTTATGAATGAAGTTCAAGTGATAATAGTCAAACTCATAGAAGAAAATAAATATAGCATATATTTTCTATTGAGAAAGATTATATACCCATGAAATTAGGCCCTTAAACCTCTTGTTCCTTCATTTCTGTGAAGAATGACTCTCGGAAAGTTAACTGTAACTGTGCAAAATTTAAAAGTTTGACTTGCCTAATTTTATAGTGATAGACACTTATCCGGTCATTAATGACAAATCCAGGCTGTTTAAATAGCAAAGCCGAAGTTATTAAGTGACAGGATCTTTCAACAAAGTTTGGCTTTCTTGTAAAGAAATGTCCTTTTAATAACTTTATTATAAATACAGTAGCTATCATCAAATGTGAGAGCTTAGGGTTTCATCGATAGAGTAATAAGAGTTAAAAGGCACTGACCACTCTGTTTTGATTTTTCCATCATTATTTTCACGCAATATTTAAATATTTTAATTTTCTCCTTGTGTCCTGAGGTAAGTAAAAGCTACCCTGCACGATGACTTAGAGAGATATATGAATGTCCCTAATGAGCACCTTGGAAAAGGCAGTGGCACCCCACTCCAGCACTCTTGCCTGGTAAACCTCATGGATGGAGGAGCCTGGTGGGCTGCAGTCCATGGGGTCGCGAAGAGTCGGACATGACTGAGCAACTTCGCTTTCATTTTTCACTTTCATGCATTGGAGAAGGAAATGGCAACCCACTCCAGTGTTCTTGCCTGGAGAATCCCAGGGACGGGGATCCTGGTGGGCTGCCATCTATGGGGTCGCACAGAGTCGGACACGACTGAAACGACTTAGCAATAAGCACCTTACCATGGAAAAGTCATTCCTTTTCATATAGTAAGTGACCATTCCTTTCTGAACAACAACCATATCCACACTCCTGGACTTGGGTTTTTGCCTTCTTTCATGCATTTCCAGTTGCCTCCTGAATATTTCCACTTGGAAATTCCAGCATGCCCTGGAGCTCCAATGTCCAGTCTACCCTTTTTCCAGACCCCTCTCTACTGATCTTATTCCTCCTTTTCATTTGATTTAAAATGAAAAAAAAAAAAAAAAAAGTCATTGTTTTCTAAGTCTGTCACAGTTGAAACCTCAGAGTTGTCTTCATTTTTTCTTTGGCTGACTCACTTTCAGCATTCTATGGATTTATAACCTGGTATTGAACCTTTTGAACTCAGTAAGACATAAACACTATAAAGGTTTTGTTTTTCTTGAACCACTGCTCGCATTGAGTAAGCAAAACTTTGCTTTCTGTTAATGACAGTTGTAGAAGGTCAAGTTTTTTGTTTTTTTTTTTTACTCGTCAGATTTTACTTTTCAGCTCCTGTAATTATCTCCATGGCTACTCTCTGCTAATCTTCTCTTCACATGGAAGGCTTTTCTTCTTAGGTACCAGCAAGATGGAGCAAACTTTGCTTTTGTGTTTCCAGGCAGCCTTGCAATGATAAACAGTAGAAGACTGATACCTTACCGTCTTCTCTTTGTTCAGTTATTATTTTCCAGTTATTGTTTCTTGACTCTGATAGCTCAGGAGAAACAACCAATCCATTGGCTGAACTAGAGGAGAATAGATGTCACTGCATTTTTGGCAGGCACTTTTGATTTTTCTTGAATGATTTTCTTGGGGTTCCTCTCTTATAGGTCTTTGGGAAAGGAAGCACTCATCCTATCCTATAGAAAGGGAAGGTAAATGAAAACCACAACACTTCAGTCCTCCTGCCTTTTCTCTTATAAAGACAATAAGGCAGGTTGAAGTTTGGATAATAGTTAGGGGGAGAAAAATGCTGGTTCAGCTGCCACTTAGGGGTACTTAGCTCGTACTAGACTCTCAACTATTTGCTACTTTAGTTAGAGTAAGGTTACCTGAGGTTTCTTTCTCCTGAACTTTGAAGCCTTGGTAACCAGTTCTGGGGCAACAGAGGCCTACTTAAGATCTTATTGCAATGATCAAGCTATCTTGATATTTCCTTCTAAGTATTTTTCACATTCATAATAGGAGCAAGAATTAAGAGCCTGCACCAGGCTTTTCTGTGTAAATGTGTGTGTGCACGGCAGGGGTGGGGGGGGGATGGGGTGGGGTGGTGTCATGGGAAACTCTGTCTTGTTTAAGAAAACTCTCAGATGCCTCAAAGTAGAATAGATTAATAGTTTGCAAATAAGAGATGTAGCCAACCTCTCTCTGTTATCTAGTAAATAATTGTTCACGCTTACATTTAGCACTTCAAGATCCCACAATACTCTCTGAAATCAGGAAGTATATTTATGTAACGACATTTCTCATGATCTTCCCTGGCCTACAGTGCTATTCAAGAATGTTGATGGTGTCTTATACATCTAATGAATAAAAGAAAGGAGTACACAGTGGGCTCTCCTGAAGGACATTATGGGAACGTGGATGTGCAGGACACAAGATTTATCCACTGTCACACTCTGATCTTTAAGCTTCTGAATTCTTTCTTCTGCATTGTGTGAAGAAAATTCTGGACTTTCATCCTTATTAGACATAACTCATCACTGGGTTCAGTTTTCAGTTAAGCAAACAAACATCCAGATTCAGCTATTGAAACAAACATTAAACTCATAATCTCTGAGAAGTATATCATATTGATAACTTTGGTCTGAGTCAATGTTCATTTCATTCCACTTGATCTAACATTGTTAGAATACACATTCCTCAGAAATTTGTCAATATAAATTAGCAAATCTCAGTTCATTTTGTATAGTCAGACTTTGTACTTTTCTCTGAGGCATGGTTGGATTTGACTGTTGTAATGGAGCAGGAAATGGTGACCCACTCCAGTATTCTTGCCTGAAGAATCGCATGGACAGAGGAGCCTGGTGGGCTATAGTCCATAGGGTTGCAGAGAGATGGACATGACTGAAGTGACTTAGCATAGCATGTGGGTCTAGAGACAGTGAAGCCTGTTGAAGGGTGTTGAGAAGAATAAGCTTTACTTTGCAAGGTAACTGGGTTACTGAGGCTCTTACAGGATCTTAAAACGAGGAAGTGGTTGTCTGCTCAGACAATAGAGGAATGATTGCTTTTGCTGGCAAGGTGGGTTCAGAGACATTTGACTGCTCCGAGCCCTTCTAGTTTTCTGGTTATACTCAGATGTGCTCATTCCATGTTTTAAGGTCCATTTATCCATCATCTGGGAGGGATTGGGGGCAAGAGGAAAAGGGGACGAGAGAGGATGAGATGGCTGGGTGGCATCACCGGCTTGATAGACGTGAGTTTGAGTGAACTCCAGGAGTTGGTGATAGACAGGGAGGCCTAGCGTGGTGCGATTCATGGGGTCGCAAAGAGTCGGACGTGACTGAGTGACTGAACTGATCCATCGTCAAATTCTTTATTTCTTACAAAATATTTGTCAGGGCTGTTAATCCAAGTTATATTTTAATACAGTAAAATACTTACTTAATTGTTGAAGTTAAGTTCCAGCCATTTCTGCATTAGGGCTAGTTATCATTCAAGACAAATTTCTAAACAAAGAAAATGAAAGTCTACCATTCAAGGACTCTTGCTGAAACAACTATGTACTAAGAGAGAAACTGAATTAAATAGAAAGAATTAAAAGCAAGTAGCAATACTGGGCCAAAAACGTAAATGAATAAATAAACTTCTAAACCAGTTAAGGGAAAAAAAGAACAAAGAAAAATCATTTGCCCAGTAGAAGGCAGGGAGAGGGTGGAAAAGAAGCAAATAAGAGGCACAGTAAATAGAAAGTTTGAATAATATGGTTGAGACAAATCTAAATACATTGGATAACATTATCATAATGTATTATATATTATTAAAATTTGCTAGTTAAAAGACAAAGACACCCAAGCAAATACTTTTGGAAGCCAGCTATATGTTGTTTATAAGAGATTCATTTAAAACATGATTGTGTAAAACATTCACTTAAAGCATGACTGAATGTATAGGTAGAGAGAAAGAAATATTACAAAATAATTACCACAAGTAATCTGGCATTAACAAAAGAGAAAATAGAATTTAAGAACAAAATTAATAGTGTCAATAGGGTACTTATTTAACTATAAAGTTTCAAGTCACTAGAAAAATAAAACATTTCTCAGTTTAAAGGCATATAACAATATTACCTCAAAATACACAAAGTAAAAGTAGACAGAATTGTAAGAAAAAAATGACAAATTCACCATCCTAATTGGATAATTTAATAACTTCTCAAAAGGCAATAAGTTCAAGCCAAGCCAAGCAAAAAGTGGTAATGGCAAAGAAAATTTGAATAATACTTAAAAGTTGATCTATTGGTTAATTATACAGTCTCAAAACAAAGAATACACATTCCTCTCAAGCACATATGGATTATTGATAAAAATAAGCTGTCTATAAGTTCAGAGGAAATCTCTATAAATAACAAGAAATTTATATCATGTAGGCTGCATTTTTAGACTAATTTATGAAATAAAGAAAGAAAGAAAGTTCTTAGGTCTATCTCAGCAAACTAATATTAAATTCTGAAAAACTGGGGTCAAAACATAAACATAAATAATAATGTAAATTATGACATCTAGAACTGGATATCAGTGAATGCATTGCATTAGACATTTGTGGACCCAATTATATGAGAGATATTTTTATCTCTAAAATTATATAGCTATATACCTAAGGGAAAACAGGAATGATAGAAAAAGGAATGAAGCACTGAATGAGGGAATTAGACTAAGAACAACAAAATAAAGCCAAGAAAGTAGAAAATAATAAGGAAAAACACACATTAATGAAATGAAATGCAAAGAATAAATAAGACTGATAAAATGAAAAAGTAATTGAGATTGGCATGTTTTATTAGGAACAAAAAGAGAATGTACAAATAACCAATATTAGGAATAAAAATGGGACATAACTAGAATAAATGAATGATGTATATCTGTTGGTTTATATGAAGGTACAGTTGAAAAATAATCCTGTGTCTTCTACTAGTTCTTCTCTGCTATTCATTTGATTCATGCTTGTTTTGAAGCTATGAAGAACTGTTGGATTCTCTTTAAATGGCACTACTTCAGTGCCCTTGATGAACTGTTGTAGGCCTTTGAACACACATGTTACTGCTGTTTCTGGTATACCTTCAAATATAACTTTAATGTAGTGTAGCTGGGATTCTGTATTAGCTTAGCATATTTGTGAAAGAATTTAATTTGGACAATATGTACAGAATATTCTTCTTTTTCTTTTCTTTTTAGAGTTTAGATAGTCTTTCACAATGCCATTTTTCTCTTGTCTGGAGAATCCCAGGGACGGGGGAGCCTGGTGGGCTGCCATCTATGGGGTCGCACAGAGTCGGACACGACTGAAGCGACTTAGCAGCAGCAGCAGCAGCAGAAGGACTTGTAAGCCTTCCCAGGCAATTCTCAATTTCTTCCTCCATTTACCAAGATTAATCTTAAAGAACCGCATACTTAGAAATAAAACAAATTTCTCATAACTCATCTTATGTTAATATAATAACTCCTCTAAGGTTATTTGCATATAAATAAGAGCTAATGGTTTTAGATCAGGTAAATTACGTTTTAATGGAATTATAGGCACCAAACATAGTGAAATGGGCAAAGTATTTTTAAATGTATGAGGGTTGTAAATAGTAAGTACTCAGAAACATGAAAGTTTTACAATTTGAAGTTGGAATTGAAAAGTGATGTCATAAAGTTCTAAAGGCAGGGTTTCTAACTTACCCCAGTCCAGGTTTTATGACTTAAAAATACATATGATTTGTTCCTAGAAGAAATGTTCTTGGAAAACTAGTGAGCACAAATCCATTTCCATAACTAAAATATAACAGGTTTAGTCCATACTAAAAATCAAGACCAGCTTTCTTGGGATAATCTTTTATCTGGCTAACACAGAAAATGGAACAGCTAGAACCAGTTTGGGCAAGCCCAACTTCTAAGTGAGTCACCAGAAGCTAAAGTAACTGTTTTCCATTCAGGTTTGTTCCAGGGTCAAACAGAGTTGCAGCATTCCAGAAAGAAACATGGAACTACCTCTTTGTAGAACATTCTGTCTTCATGTCACAAATATTGATGCCTATGGTCAACCAACTGCTATTTCCTCACAAGAATGCATGTCGAGACTATTTTCTCTATTCACATTTCACGTGAAGAAAAGAGTACCATCTCTTGAGAAAGCGGTTTCTTCGTTAGGGTGATTTCCATATCCAATCATTTTGTAAGACCTGAAAGTAAAGAACAAGGGCAATTACGAAGCAATTTTTGTGAAGTAAAAGAGAAAAGACTATCAAAACTTCATTAGGAATCCATGACAGAAGTAAAATTGGAACTTGAGCGTCTACATATATGAAATATGCCATAGCTTGAAGATCATATCCCCTAATTTTTTCTGATACTTCTGTGTTAACTAAGAAATCTTATCGATATGTAATTATTTAAAAGGGAAGACAATAACTGCGTATTTTCTAGTTATAGGTATATATTTTTGAGTATTTAGTATCTCTCAGCCACTGAAAACACATCATCTCAGTTAATACTCATATGACTATGATAATCATCGCCATGTTTCAGGTGAGGAAAATGAGGCTTAAAGAGATTGGATGGCAGGACTTCCAAAATGACGAGAATGAAACCACTCTCCAGGAAAAAAAAAATACTAACGGGTGAAAATTAGAAAAAGCATTCATTTAAACCTCTGGAAACTGTCCTAAGGGCATTTAAGCAAATGGGGAAGCATTCATTAAAGAAAATCTTCTCAGTCTCAAAAAGAACAATGAGAGTCTGTGGCACTTGAACCATGACTCACTTTATTATTCAGCTGGGTGCAGTGAAAACTCCATCACAGTGTGTGCCTCTATAAAGGGGCTCCCGATCTTTAGCTCCCTGTCTGGGCTATGTTATCTCCATGTGAGGAGCAGGCTGCCAGAAGTTCTTATTTCTTCGTGGTCCACAGTGTAAAGTAGGCATGACTGAGAAGACTCACTTTCTCACCAAGCTCCCATTTGTAAGGCAGAAGCTCTGGCCCAGGCACAACAGAGGGATAATATTGAGTTCATGATTTCAACCTTTCTCACCCCACTTCTCTTCTCCAAGTTCACTTATAGAGTTGAAATCCCATGTTGAGAGGGTCAAGTCAAGAAAACTGGGACAGCTGCCACTTCCTTCCATGACCCTTGTAGAAGACGAGTATCATTCCTGGGAAAGCAGACCTTTATCCTAGCATGGGCACAGTGGTGCCTTGGCAGAACTGTAAGAGAGGTCACAGAGAAGAAATTCTCTCCAGTCTTATCTGGGGGGACTGATCTTATTTGGAACAGAGTGAAGAACTCCTTATTTAAGGTTGCTATCATTAACAATAGATCTTGGTGGAAAGCAATGAAGAGGAAGCTAGTAGCTTTGCTGTTGCCGTTTAGTCACTGAGTCATGGCCGCCTCTCTTTCAACCCCAAGAGCTGTAGTCCACCAGGCTCCTCTATCCATGGGATTTCCCAGGCAAGACTGTTGGAGTGGGTTGCCATTTCCTTCTCCAGAGATCTGCCTGACTGAGAGATTGAACCTGCATCTCTGGAATTGCAGGCAGATTCTCTGCTAATGAGCCACCAGAAAGCCCAAGCAAAATTGCAGAATAGTCAGAAGTTTAATAGAATCTGGGAAAGAGATAACCAAGAAAAGCCCTCCTAGGATTAGAAACAACTCTGGGAGTCAGAAAAGTTGTGCACATCGTTGAGGTTGCACATACTCAGGAACAATGCACCTCAAATCCTTGGTACTGGTGCTTCCTTCTTCTTTTCAATTTTCTCCATGTGTGAATGGGAGTGTCAATAACTTGTCCTATATATGCTCCTCAAATTTACTCTGAGGGCAAATAATTTGTTTTCTGGATTCACTGGTATAGAAATAGAGAGCAATTTTGTGGGATCATACTCAGTATCTTAATCCTACCTGATTTAAATGATATTGTTGATGAGATTTGGGACTTTTGAGCTAGATGGTATTTCAGACTTTGAGTTGATGCTATAATAAGCTGAGGCTTTTGTGGATTTGGGAATGGGAGGAATGCATTTTGTATATGGAAAAAAATATATATATATGAATCTTTGGGGGCCAATGGCAGATTGCAGTATGCTGAATGATGGCCACCACAATATGTCCACATCTTAATCTCTGGAACATGTTAATGTTACCTTACATGGCAGAAAGGACTTTGCAGGTGTGATTAAATTAATGGAGAGAGTCTCACAATGGGGAGAGTCTCCTGGATTATCCAGGTGGACCTAATATCTAAGAGTCCTTTATAAAGAGGATGCAGGAAGTCAGACAGGCAGGTTGACAATGTGTGATCAAAGCAGAGATTGGGGTGATGGAGCCAGGACTCAAGGAATCTCAGCAGCCTCTAGAAGCTGGAATAAACAAGGAACTGATTCTCCCCTGGAACATCCAGAAGGAAACAGTCCTGTTGGCATCTTGACTTTAGCCCAGTGAAACTGACTTTGTACATCTGGTCTCCAAAAGTGTAAGAGAGTAACTCTGCAATATTTTTAGCCACCATGTTTGTGGTAATTTGTTATGGCATTTAAAGTACTCTATTACAGCAAATATGCAAGTAGTTATATAAAAAGAATAAAATTTCATATTTTGTCCCTTCTTTTCTTAACTAATTTTAAAAGCAATTCTCTTATTATAATATAAATGTAATTGTATTGTTAAACCTATAACATAGAGGATTACAATATTCTTGACAATAAAAGCATAAAGGAGGAGGGTGTGAACCAAGCTCTATTAGAATTAGAAAAAGATACCAGATGATAACAGACCTCTGCCAGAAACAATTTAGAGAATGCAAAAGATACATAAGAAGGTTAACTAACAAACTGTAACCACAATATAGTCTAGGTTTTCTTTCTTCTCTCAGTTTCTTTAAACAATATTAGATTATATAAACTAATGATTATAGCAAAGTATTGTTAGATTTGAAACATGTATAGATCCACTATGTATAACTGTAATAGCATTAAAACTGTGGAGAGAGAATTAAGATATATAAGAAAAAAGTTTCTACATTTTATTGACACTAAGACAGTATAAAGCTAATATAGCTTCTGATAAGTTAAAATGTAGTTTTTAGTTCATAGAACAGCTACTAAGAAAACAGGACAAAAGTATAATTCAGTTCAGTTCAGCTGCTCAGTCATGTCCAACTCTTTGTGACTCCATGAACCGCAGCACACCAGGCCTCTCTGTCCATCACCAACTCCCAGAGTTCACTCAAACTCATGTCCATCTAGTCGGTGATGTCATCCAACCATCTCATCCTCTGTCGTCCTCTTCTCCTCCTGCCCCTAATCTTTCCCAGCATCAGGGTCTTTCAGATGAGTCAGCTCTTTGCATCAGGTGGCCAAAGTATCGGAGTTTCAGCATCAATATCAGTCCTTCCAATGTACACCCAGGACTGATCTCCTTTAGGATGGACTAGTTGGATCTCCTTGCAGTCCAAGGGACTCTCAAGAGTTTTCTCCAACACCACAGTTCAAAAGCATCAATTCTTAGGTGCTCAGCTTTCTTTACAATCCAACTCTCACATCCATACATGACCACTAGAAAAACCATAGCCTTGACTAGACAGACCTTTGTTGGCAAAGTAATGTCTCTGCTTTTTAATATGTTGTCTAGGTTGGTCATAACTTTCCTTCCAAGGAGTAAGCTCTTTTAATTTCATGGTTGCAATCACCATCTGCAGTGATTTTGGAGCCCGCAAAATAAAGTCAGCCACTGTTTTCACTGTTTCCCCATCTATTTGCCATGAAGTGATGGGACTGGATGCCATGATCTTAGTTTTCTAAATGTTGAGCTTTAAGCCAATTTTTTCACTCTCCTCTTTCACTTTCATCAAGAGGCTNCAACTCTCACATCCATACATGACCACTAGAAAAACCATAGCCTTGACTAGACAGACCTTTGTTGGCAAAGTAATGTCTCTGCTTTTTAATATGTTGTCTAGGTTGGTCATAACTTTCCTTCCAAGGAGTAAGCTCTTTTAATTTCATGGTTGCAATCACCATCTGCAGTGATTTTGGAGCCCGCAAAATAAAGTCAGCCACTGTTTTCACTGTTTCCCCATCTATTTGCCATGAAGTGATGGGACTGGATGCCATGATCTTAGTTTTCTAAATGTTGAGCTTTAAGCCAATTTTTTCACTCTCCTCTTTCACTTTCATCAAGAGGCTCTTTAGTTCCTCCTCATTTTCTGCCATAAGGGTGGTGTCATCTGCATATCTGAGGTTATTGATATTTCTCCCAGCAATCTAGATTCCAGCTTGTGCTTCTTCCAGCACAGTGTTTCTCATGATGTACTCTGCATATAAGTTAAATAAGGAGGGTGACCATATACAGCCTTGACATACTCCTTTCACAATTTAGAACCCATCTGTTGTTCCATGTCCAATTCTAATTGTTGCTTCCTGACCTGCATACAGGTTTCTCAAGAGGTAGGTCAGGTGGTCTGGTATTCCCATCTCTTGAAGAATTTTCCACATTTTATTGTGATCCACAGAGTCAAGGCTTTGGCATATTCAGTAAAGCAGAAATAGATGTTTTTCTGGAACTCTTGCTTTTTCCATGATCCAGCAGATGTTTACAATTTGATCTCTGCTTCCTCTGCCTTTTCTAAAACCAACTTGAACATCTGGAAGTTCATGTTTCATTTATTGCTGAAGCCTGGCGTGGAGAATTGAGCATTACTTTACTAGTGTGTTTGATGAGTACAACTGTGCGGTAGTTTGAGCATTCTTTGGCATTGCCTTTCTTCGGGATTGGAATGAAAACTTTTCCAGTCCTGTGGCCACTGCTGAGTTTTCAAAATTTGCTGACAGATTGAGTGCAGCAGTTTCACAGCATCATCTTTTAGGATTTGAAATAGCTCAACTGGAATTCCATCACCTCCACTAGCTTTGTTCATAGTGATGTTTCCTAAGGCCCACTTGACTTTGCGTTCCAGGATATCTGGCTCTATGTGAGTGATCACACCATTGTCATTATCTGGGTCATGAACATCTTTTTTGTATAGTTCTTCTGCGTATTCTTGCCAAATGTCATTAAAAGAATTAAAATGTTACACTAGAAAATATCTACCTAATACAAAAAAGGCAATAAAGGAAGAATATAGGCACAAAAATTATTGAGACCTGTAGAAAATAAAAAGCAAAATTAGAGATATAAATCCAACTATATAAATAATATAATTAAATGTGAATTTATTAAATAATCCAATAAAAAGAAATAGTAGCATTATATTACAAGAAAGAAAACAAAACTAAGATCAAACTATATGTTGTCTAGGGGATGTTTCACTTTAGATTAAACAATAAAAATGTAAGTCAAAGGTTAAAGAATGGCAAAAGATATACCATGCCAACATCAGTCACAAAAAAGCTAGAGTGGCTATATTAATATCAAACACAATATAACTTAAAATGTATTACTAGATATAGAGGGTAATTTAATAACGATAAAAGGGTTGATCCACCAGGAAGACGTAGCAATTGTAGACTTATTAGTTTGTAACAGCAGAACTCCAAAATATGTAGCCAAAACTGACAAAATTGAAGGGAAAAATAGAAAATCCAAAAATAATAGTTAAAAACTTTAATATTCCACTTTTGATAACTGATAGAAAAATTATACAGCAAATCAAGAAGTGATACTTATTCAGCAATAAAAATGAAGTATTGAGCATGCTGCTAATTGGATGAAATATGAAACTATTGTGTTAAATGAAAGAAGCCTGGCACAAAGTCACATGTTATATGATTCCATGTATATAAAACATGAAGACTAGACAAATTTATAGAGATTGGAAGTAGATTAATGGTTGCTTGGGTCAGTGAGGTTTGTGAAAGTTCAGGAGAAGAATGGAAATTGATAATGGATTTCTTTTGGGAATGAAGAAAATGTTCTATAATTAGATAATGAGGCATGCATAACTGAATAAACTAAAAAGCATTGAATTGTACACTTTAAGTGGGTGCTTTGTAAGGTTAGTGATTTATATACCAACAATGTTCTTGAAGAAAAAAAAGATACAATCTCAGTTGGGGCTGGCAAACTTCGGCCCACAGGCCATTTGTGATCCCTTGCCTGTTTTTGTGTAGATTGTGAGTTAAGAATGGCTTCACATGTTTTAATGGTTAAAAAATTCAGAAAAGAGTATTTCACGATGTGCAAATTATATGAAATTCAAATTTCCACATCCATTAAAAAATTTATTGAAATATACATATACACATGGTCAAGTAAGATTTCTAAGGTTATTTAAATAGTAAGTTGCAGACTTGAATTCAAACTCATCTAGACTGAATGTAGATCCCTCTAGTACAATCATAACACAAGTCCTAAGCCATAATCATAGAAATGAGACCCAATTCAGAGATTCTGAGATGCAGAACCATCACCAATAGCCACCACTGGGTTATGTGTTGGGAAAGGGGTCACAAGTATTGACTAGCAGAAATTTCATGGGAAGCAAAGGCAGGAGAGTTATAATGGCCTTACTTTATACAAGGAAATTCTTGAACTAAAGAGTAAGCTAGGAGATGCTCTTTACATTTCCGTACTCTGACCCCATGAATACTTAATGAATACCCTTTCCTATGGAAGGTTGTTATGCAGCTCTGTTTAGTATTTCTTTTGATTGTTGCACCTTCATGCAAGGGATTCTTGGATCTACATGAACAATTTTATACCAAATATCATCTACTTTTTAAAATGAATGAGTTCTTTACTTACCCATGTAGATACAGTTTTCAAGAATATGAACAAAGTTTTACAAAGTCTAAGTGGAAGAGTTGTAGTTTGAAACCAGGTCTTTGAGTCAGCAGAGCCTGTGCATCCTTAGTGCACCACGGACTTCTCACAGCATCACAAAAAAGGACAATTAACAGCCTAATTTTTTTCTTACTGCAAGGAAGAATATGACCTTTTGGTTACTGAATGAGTTTTATCTACCTCATATGTGCTTCTCTTCATTTTAATCATATGCAATATATTCTCAGTTGTTTTGGCACCTACAATAATTCTCTAGTCTTTTCTTGTGAGCACCTATCTGTATTTCAAAGACATCTGTTTGAGAATCATCTGAGGCAAAGACTTATTTCTACAGGATCCAAGCAGGTAGCATAAATGTATGCGGTAGGTCAGGTGTGGGACAAAAAGAAGCAATGTTGTGGGAGAGAGAGGCAGTGTCTGCACAATATCCATTCTTCTTTTTGTCCTAAACAATAGAACCTCAAATTTTGTTCTGGGTAAGTGATTCCTTGGAATAAGGCCTTCACTTCAAAGCTCTCCTTATAGACACAGATTGCTCTGTGTTAGAGTTCTGGACAGTGGTTTGCTGGACCTGGCTGTGCTTGGCAGAGCCAATGGTGCACATTGCTCCTTGGAGGCTTAAAATCAGAATGGCAGGAAAATTTATGCAATGAAAATTACAGGGCGGTTTATCAAACATTTACTAACACACTACTGGTTTGAAATAATGAGCTGTAAACCGCATTACTCTCCTTTAAAAATATCTTGCATAAGCCTCTCACCTCTTTCTTGCTTCTTCTTTCATCTTGCTGCTTGGCATGAGGAGGTGATAGGTGGTGCTAAAGCAGCCTTCTTATACCATGGAGGTAGGTCCCTGATGACTTCACAGATAAATAATATTACACATTTGTTGACTTTCAGAGGATGCTCATGCAGGTGGTCTAGGGACCACACTTTGAGAACCTCTATTGCTTTGGATTTTTCCTTTCAGGCAGTTGAATAAAATCATAACTGATACTGTTAAGAGATTCTGGTGAAATAGAGAAAACATGCCTCCTCTGAATGCATTCATATTCAAAATTTTAAAATGTAGAGCTGATCAGTAATACACATCAGCTGGCCTAATTAAGCTGTGAAACAGAGTGAAAAGAGCTAAAATCTTGATTTACTTGAAGCACTCTACTGTCAGCAATCGATACCTTCCACCCCAGGAGAAGGAAAAGGCAATGTATGTGTTATTTTTGTTAGTTGCTAAATCATGTCTGACCCTTTGCAACTCCATGGACTGTAGCCCACCAGGCTCCGAATTTCCCAGGCAAGAGTAATGGAGTGGATTGCCCATTCTTTAGGGGATCTTATTGACCCAGGGATTGAACCTGCATCTTCTGCATTGGCAGGCCAATCCTTTACCACTGAGCCACCAAGGAAACCAGTATATGTGTAAATAATGAAAGTTATCAGTAAAATAAGTTTAAACAGTGAACAGTGTGGAGATTGGAGTAGACTCACCCACTGCATGCCCAGAACTTGCTTAGATCGTTTTACATACCCATGCACACTGGCTGTAGGTGCATCTTTCTTTTCTAAAAATGTTTATTTATTTGGGGGTTGTAATGGATTTTGGTTGCTGGGCTGGAGATCTCTCTAGCTGTAGAGAGAGGGGCCTACTCTCCAGTTGCGGTGCATGGGCTTCTCACTGCAGCGGCATCTCTTGTTGCAGAACACGGGCTCTGTAGGAATGGGCTTCAGCAGTTGCAGCATGTGGGCTCAGCAGTTGTGGTTCACACGCTTAGTTGCTCCGTGGCATGTGGGAACTTCCTGGATCAGGGAATCGAACCCATGTCTCCTGCATTGGCAGGCAGATTCTTTATTCCTAAGCCACCAGGGAAGCTCCACTCCCGGTGTGTTTTTATTCTTGAATTGCCAGCATTGTGTCTATGTTGGAAGGTTGGCCTCAGGCTGCTAGAAATGGCTTTGCTCCACTTTGTTAAAAGTACTTGGGAGTTTATATTTCCCCAGGGGCAAATGTTAACCAATGATTGACAGTTGCAGGGATATAAATATTCTGTGTTGCCTTGGTCAGGATGAATCTGAAGTGTGACCAACACTGTCTTCAGACATCTTCTGTGGGACAGAACCAGAGTTACCCTCCAGAAGACTTTGCTTAATAACGCGCATCTGCTTATTCTGCTTACCTTACAAGTCCTATTTCTTTACCTCTCTACCAGTTTTTCCTGGGGAAACTTCCTTTTAATCATATTAACATGAATGCTCATCTCAGAGTCTGTTCCTGGGGACCCAACTTAAGACAGAGATAATAAGAATTTTAATCTTCTTCCCAGAAAGCAATGGAAGAATAAAGATCAATCATCTTATCCTATCTTCCTTGAGCTTCTCCACTGAGATGTCTCAGATTTCTAGATGTACTTGGAAAGAAAATAAACTCATTTTGTAAAACCACATTCATTTAGGAAGGTGTATATATATATACATATATATATATATTTAACTTTAGAAGAGAAGCCAGGCCCAGAGATATATTAAATTAAAACAGCTGGGCTGTCCACTAATAATGTGTGAGTTAGGCTGATTTACTTTCCTATGGACTGCTTGTCCATTCTCTCCTAATTTTAAAATTCAGCACAGCTGTGAGTTTCATTAAATGTTTATGATCCTATTATAGGATATATTTTTAGCTTTAATAAAAGGAAGTTGATAAAACTTCATTATCTGTCGTTTCAGTGGAAAAGTAAAACATCTAACATCTACCAAGTGAGTCTATAATATGTCATTGTAAATCTTCTATTTCCCAAGCCTTTGTCTCTCTCTGACATCAAAGATAAATGACTATTCCTAGAATTAATATCTCTTAAATATATCATGATTCTTCAACATTATTAGCCAAAAGGCTGTTATGAAAACTCCACTAAAATAGAATTTGATTTTCTTTCTATGAACCGAAAGGGTGACTGATTTTTTAGTACCTGTAGTGGAAATGTCTTTCTTCCATATTAACTCAGTGGGTTTTCTGGAGAGGAATAAAATTATTTTATATGTGAGAAAGGAAATTATAAAATACAGTGGCAAAACTTTTTTTTTTTTTCTTTCGAAAACCATGATCATTTAAATCACTTAGCTAGAAGAGGTTAGTGTCACTTCCAGGCTCTGAATCTTGCTTTAAAGTAGTTTTAACTTGGTAGCAAAATAATACAACTTAATTGACCTAGGGAGAGCTGTTAAGAAATATCCTCAGGATAGTTGAAGTACTCCTATTTCTCCTACCAGGCACAAAAGATAATTCTGTGTAAGTTTGTTTATAGTATTGTGAGTTAAACACATAATTTATCTAGAAATGTGTGTCCATGTAAAAGCTCCTGTAACTCTTGCTATGGAACTAGTTTCTAACGCTAACATTATTCAGGTTCATTTTGGATTGCAAGGAAATGCATTATAAGATACTGAAAACTGCTTCTATACTTTGTGGCTAACGAAGAAAAAAATTAGAGAATGGCAAAAAGTGAACGAAAGTACTTGAAATTTAGTTACACATGAAGATTCTGTGAAGCAAGTATTTTATATCAGTACTTACTACATCAGCATCAGTGATAAAGTATTTAACTTCTGGAATTGTGACATTTTTATTTTAAAAACTGTATGAGCATTTGCATACATAGGCAGAGACGAACACTAGTGGCTCACATTAAGTTTTAGAAACGTCTTTGTTTACGGATATATTCCAATGGAAGCAAAATGGGAAGATAATTAAAGAATATTTACCTCTCTTATGTCACTTAGGAATTTAGACACGTTTATGCTTTCTCTACTCTTTTCTACTTTGAAAAGTCTGTCTTTGGCAGCAAAGATGAATAGATCAAGTCACAGTAAGATGAAAGTCATTAGCTGTGGAAAAGATGGCATAAAAATATAATGCCCCGCAAACTGTCTACCAACCTGTTCACTGAATTTCTTTAGTTTTTACTCTCCATACTTCCCTTTTGTTCTCATTTTTCTACTTAAGTTTTTCTATTTATTATGGAAGCTGTCTCAAACTGATTTTTGACATAAAATTAAGGTATGAATTAGCATCATCTCAGTTTTAGAGATGAGAAAGTTAATAAAACATAGAGGTAAATAACTTGCCTCAATTCACTGGAAGTAATTTTAGTTGTAAACCAAGACCTAGAACTTAGCACTTCTGATTCTGGATCTAGTAATTCTTTCAATGGAAACTCCAGTTTTTCTGAGGACATCTTTGAAGCCAAATTGGTTGTAATGATCAACCAATTTTTTTTTTTAATTTTAGAAGGCAAATAGTTACCTTTATGAAGCATATCCCATTCCAAGTTTGAAATCATAGGTCTTAAAAATAAGTGGTGTACTTTTAGTCTGCTATTAATCTATTTCTTACGGAGGATAAGCCCCTTGTGGGACAGAATGCAGATAGATTCCACCATGTTAGAGGGCTTGCAAGAAAGAAACACCTTTTAGCGTGGTTGATTAAAAAAAAATTAAAAAGAAAAACAGGGTTAAATGTTGAAAGGAATCAGGCTTCATTATGCCAAAATCGTTATTTATCCATCATGTCATTATCAAACCATTCCACGAGTCCCTGTTTGCAAATTTTTATCTCATAAATGAAGTATACAATCGGCCATAAAATTCAGTTTCCACATCATCTTTGAATTTGTTTTAATATGAAGAACAGATGCAAAAAGGATATAAGTTTGTTTGTATTTAAGACTATATCCTATTTGAAGCTTGAGAGCTTTTCCTCAATTTTTAATTTTCTCAGACTTCNTTTTATCTCATAAATGAAGTATACAATCGGCCATAAAATTCAGTTTCCACATCATCTTTGAATTTGTTTTAATATGAAGAACAGATGCAAAAAGGATATAAGTTTGTTTGTATTTAAGACTATATCCTATTTGAAGCTTGAGAGCTTTTCCTCAATTTTTAATTTTCTCAGACTTCCTGGATACCCAGGTTGACTTTCTCATGCAGACTTTTAATATCAAACTGTAGATTTTGATAACATTTTCTTCATAATGCTCTATTCTTTTTTTTAAAGCTGATGCTTACATTTGAAACTAGAATATTTTTTTTAAAGTGTGCCAATAAATTACACTTATGGCAAAATAATGAATTGAACAACAATAGGTAACTGGTGTGTAATCTTACCAAATACAGTGTTATTAGAATTAGAGAATACAATTGTTGTATTTCCAAGGCAGGGAAAGAAAAACTAATATAGAAAAATGGGTTTATAGGTTTTTCTACTGAATAGTTATTTTCCTGTTGGTGAGATCGCTTTTAGAACTAGTGTTCTATTTTTATTATTCTCTTTTTGCCTATATTTGACATTTTTAGAAAGTTTTTTTTATCAGAAACTATAGAATTTGTGTACACTGCTTTTACATGTATTTTCTAGAATATCATTATGTAAAGTAGAAGTTTTTATGTGACAATTTCTAGTCTTTTATTCATTCTGAATCTACCACTACTACTATAACTAAAACAATACCTGCAGAAACTCAACATACAAAATAATAAAAGGGTATATTTTAAATTTACTAACTATTAAAATGAAGGAAATGATTAACTAAGACATGTTATTAATATAAACTTAAGGCTAAATATCATTTTAACTATTGATCACATGCTGAAAGCATTGCTTTGGAAAAATCAATTTAAGGAACTAACTAACTGTAGTCAGATCATTTAACATTTTCAAGCATTATTTTTCAAAGATATTATGAGATACAGAATTAGATGAATTTCAGTCTCTTCTTACTTTCACCCTACAAATGACTCTTCTTTCAACATTCTCACTTAAAAATTATTTAGGATAAATAATAGGGAGAGAGGGTATTCTGCTCCTTGTATTTATCAAAACCTAATATATTTCTGAGGGAATTTCATTAGATTAATCTGGTCAGACTACCTGCGGGTTTGTTTTTTTTTTTTTTTTCCTGTGCAATATCTAGGGGCCAGAGTCATCAAAAAAACATAAATAAACAAAATGAAACTGAGGTTGTGACATAAGGAAGTAATATGACCTGAGAGGTTAAGAAGGAGGGATTGTACTATTGGAACGTACCATGAAAGGATAGGAACCCCCTTGACTCAAAAGAAATATTGACCTTAATAAAACCGAAAGAGCCAGTTATTTTACTAGCAAAATGAGTTTACATAGGAAAAGCAGAGACTTGCAATCTGGGACAAGCAAACTGTAGTGAGTCACAGGGGAGTCTGAAGAACAGAGAAGAGGGGCTTGCTTTTGAAAAGGAAAGAAGAAACCCCTCCTGGGAAGACTGTGGTGGTAATTCAGTGGCTACAGGTGGTGCGCAGCTTGTCAGAAGGAAATGTTCTTCGTTGTGGGGTCTGAAACCTGCGGCGGGTGAGCCAGGCGTGAGAGCTCCCCCTTCAGGACTTCCCCACTCCATTTTAAATGAGGTTTCCTGCCTGTATTTTCACAGAAACAGGACTTTTATTATGAAAGGTGGAGAAGAGCTGAGTGGTCAAAAGATATATTCCTCCCGAAAATCTATAGAATGGTGGAGAGAATTTGTATGAAGCTGAAAGGAGATTAGAAACAAGCTGTGACAGTATATCATTAGTGGTTACCAGGATTGCTTGGGCGCCTATCCTGACTACGTCACTCATAGTCCGGGGACTCTGGACAATTCATTTTAAATTCCCTTTAGGTGCTTCAAATTCCTCACCTATGGGATATGGGTGACGACGCCTTCTTCACAGGGTTGCTGTAAGGATTATATGAGGTTAAACATGAAATTCCTGGCATAAACAAAGTACTCAATAAACGTTTACTATTTTTATCACTGTTAGACATGAATTTGAGCAAACTCCAGGAGATAGTGGTGGACAGAGGAGCTTACGTGTGCTGTGNCACAGGGTTGCTGTAAGGATTATATGAGGTTAAACATGAAATTCCTGGCATAAACAAAGTACTCAATAAACGTTTACTATTTTTATCACTGTTAGACATGAATTTGAGCAAACTCCAGGAGATAGTGGTGGACAGAGGAGCTTACGTGTGCTGTGTAGGTTGCAAAGAGCTGGACAGACTTAGTGACTAAATGACAGCAACAGCAACAACAACAACGTTGTAATCACTGTAGGAATGTTCTAGAGAGGACCTGACCCCAGAAATTTAATAGATTAAATTCACCTCGTGACAAAGTTAGACTTCAAGTACAGATTCAATTGAAAAATCTCATTTATTGAGAGCAGAGCATGTGATAAATTCTTGTCTTATCTCACTGATAGTTTCATCCAGTAGAAAGTAAAGAAAGTTATTAGGAAAATTGGTACAAGTGCCCCTTGCACTTGCATATTGACTGCTTAAAAAGTCAGAACAAAGTATTGAAAAGAATCAGTGTAAGTTCCCGGGAAATTACTGACAGGATCAGGTTTTAAATTGGCAAAACATGAGAAGAAAGGCCACATACTCAACACATTACAGTGATACTAATTGTCAGGATAATGTCAGAGGTGCTAAAGTCTAGAATGAACTATGATGTATGAAAAATGTTAAGGTTAACAAAAAGTTTTAAATATGTAAGGGGATTTCCAGTAAAGCAGAATTGATATATGTGATGTATATTCTTCAGCAAAAAGCTAGTAAGGAGCCAAGCTTGACACCTGCTGATGAAGGAGGTGCTCAAGCCTAATTGCTATTTGGTAGAAAAAGGATCAAGACCTGGAAGCCCTTCCATCTGAGATTCAAAAATTGTTGACATTCGTTGGGATAAGCTGAAGTAGTCTTAATCCTGGGCTTGTGTCATATAAGGGCAATTGATCCCTAAAGATAAAGTTAGCATCAAGGTAGGAAGAAATGGTGCTAATGGGCTGATCCTTATGCCAGGCCAGGTGGGTGACTTAGAATGATGATCCTGAATCCATGAGGGAATAGAATCCATGAGGAACACTGAACAGATACTGTCCTTATTAACTGATGATCAGGCTATGTAAGGCTATGCAAAAAGTCTGAACACTGGCAACAGAGGCTCATGGTAAGAATGAGAAGTGTGTTTTGTCAGTCAAGGTTTCACAAAACCATAATGGGCAGAAACAGCGTTTATCATTGGCAGCCCTGGTAAAGTTTTAGCAGGCAAGGAGAAGATGCTTTAGCACTAGCCACATGGAAGCAAATTGAAGCATCACTTTTATGAGCCAGATTTCATACAGAATACTTTTGGGTGTGGTGACCCTGCCAGTATCATGGCTACATGCTACCAAGAAGTGACCATAAATCCTCCAGCTTAAAGGGGATATGTATGAGTTCCGGCTTGAGTGTTGAAGGAATAAAGTCAAGCCTGACTCTTGAAATATAAATAAGCATGGAGAGATTCCATCAGGGAAGGAGAGCAGAGGCTCAACTTCCTATTAAACTAGGTAGATATAGCCTGGAGTAGTCCTTCTCAAATTGTGATGAAGGACCATTCCCTACTTCCCCTCTCTTCATGGACAAATACCTTTGCAAAATAATGAAAGTGAAAGCTTAGTCACTCAGTCATATCTGACTCTATGTGATACCATGTACTGGAGCCCACCAGGCTCCTCTGTCTGTGGAATTCTCCAGGCAGGAGTACTGAAGTGGATAGCCATTCTCTTCTCCAGGGGATATTCCCACCCAGGGATCAAACCCAAGGATCAAACCCAGGTCTCCTGCATTGCAGGCAGATTCTTTACCATCTGAGTCACCAGGAAAGCCCTTGTGATAAAAATGAATTACTTGAAAAAATAAAAAATAAAGCCTTGTTTTTAAATCATTAGATTCAACAAACATAAAATTAGAAATCAGTAAATATAATCATAACAGACATGACCTAGGGGAATAATAATTACAAGTTATACATATTGTTCGTTGAAAGTATGTTGTATAGAGATGATTAATATACTTAAAAACTAGAGCCCTGAACAATATCTCAGTATTGAAAATGGCAATGCATAAATAGCATTGCGAGTAAATGAATCAGACTGTTTAGGCCAGTGGGGCTTCTCCCATTTCTCCCGAAACACACCTTAAAGCCTTTGAAAAATGAGGCTGAACTCATGTGGTCACATAGAGCATATAGGGAAAGGAATCTTCTCTTGCTTTCATTCTGTTTGTGTGCATGAGTGTGTGTGTGTGCATGCATACTATCAGAAAGAGAACCTAATTGCAACCAACATTTACTAATATTCTCACTCTGATTTCAACTAATTGAAGATGACATTGGAANGGCTGAACTCATGTGGTCACATAAAGCATATAGGGAAAGGAATCTTCTCTTGCTTTCATTCTGTTTGTGTGCATGAGTGTGTGTGTGTGCATGCATACTATCAGAAAGAGAACCTAATTGCAACCAACATTTACTAATATTCTCACTCTGATTTCAACTAATTGAAGATGACATTGGAAGCCTGGAAACATATCTTGTTTTACATAATATAAGTGATTAGAAACTTGGGTTAAATTGCAGGTATGTCAAACTCTTTCATGAAGAACCTGTACTGTGATAACACTGGCCCACATACAGCCCAACTGGGAGCCTGATTTTTAATGTCAAAATCCTCTCACTGTATTAAAATGCACTGTCCTTAATATATTACCCTTCATGATAAAAAGAGTTAACACTAAATTTTATTTATGCAAGATTTTCATTTTACATTTAATTTAATGAGCAGTATCAAATTTTATGGTTACTGTTTTTCAATTTTTTAAGACTCGCAGGACACTGGGAATGTGCTGACTTGACATAAGGAGCACAGAGCAGCGAATAGTGATCAAGTGTGGAACTCTGGCTCACTATCATGCCAAAGCAAAGGTCTTGTCAGGCAATAAGAAATCAAGATCTTCCTTCATCCCTTTCCTTGACACCATCTAGACAATTTGCCTATCCATATGACGAAAGATGTCACAACTTTAAAATGCTGGGAATGGGGAGAAATAAAGCACATTTATAGATGCTGTCTGCAAGCAGAGAAATGGGAGGACTAGAGCGAATGTACTCTATGGCAAGAAGAACTAGATTGTTGGAGTCCTGGCTCCACCACTTGTTGTTTTAGTCACTAAGTCAGGTCTGACTCTTTAGTGACCTGATAGACCCAACAGGGTCCCCATGTCTATGGCATTTCCCAGGCAGGAATACTGGAGTGGGTTGCCATTTCCTTCTCCAAGGGATCTTCCTGAACCAAGGATTGAACTTGTTTCTCTTTATTGGCAGGCAGATTCTTTACCACTGAACCACCATGGAAGCCTGGTTCAAACCAATGGAGACGTAAATAAAATGTGCAGAAAAAGCTTTCTTCTATTACATTGAGCATTAATATACTATTGGAGGAAATGGGATCTGTTAGAGGTTATTCAGTGATTGGTTACCTGCCATTATTAATGACAGGGGAGATAATCAGCCCCAGTGGTGTGGGGTCCACACCAAGGGCTCAAACCATGTTAGCCTTTCTGGAATGGCAGTAGCTGGTATTTATTGAGCACTGGCTATGTGCCATGTGAAGAGCTAAAGTGAAAGTGAAAGTGAAGTCGCTCAGTCGGGTCCAACTCTTTGCAACCCCGTGGACTGTAGCCTACTAGGCTTCTCTCTCCATGGGATTCTCCAGGCAAAAATACTGGAGTGGGTTGCCATTCCCTTCTCCAGGGGAGCTTCCCAGCCCAGGGATTGAACCTGGGTCTCCTGCATTGCAGGCAGACGCTTTAACTACTGAGCCATCAGGGAAGCCCCTGTGAAGAGCTAAACACCAACACAAATTATTGTCTCTCTTAATCCTCATAACAACTGTGTAAGATGGGAACAATCAATTTCTTTTTTAAAGAAGAGGAAATAATAATAGAGATTTAAGTCATTTGCCAAAGGCCAAAAAGTTATTAAGTTGCAGAGCAAGAATTTCAACCTGACTGTCTAAAACTGAAGCTCCTACTTTTATACTAGTCTCTATCACCTCTTGATGACTTCTTTTACATTTTCCTCACTTGTACTAAGAGCAACATCAGAAGTCTCCAGTGGCCTCCATCGAGTTACCCTTCCCTTCTTTATCTGATCATTTATCTGAAAGAATTTGAAGTAAACTCAAATGCAAAATTCCATGGACAGAGGACCCTGACAGGCTATGGTCCATGGGGTCACAAACAGTCGGGCACTACTGAGTGACTTTCGTTTTACTTTTTCAAATTCAAAGAGGAAAAAGTTAAAGGATCAAGTTTTCATTTTCCTGAGGAAAGTGTCCGAAGAACTCAAGTTCTCTCATGGAACCTCAGTTTCCTTACCTATAAACTGGGAATAATACATATCTTGTAGGGTTATTGTGATCATTACATATATGTCTTTTAGGTTTATTGTGATCCTTAAATAGAATTATCCATGTAAGTGCCTAAAGCATGCCTAGAATATGAGTAGCTCTTGTTATTGTGGTCCCTGAGAGTTAGGGCAGTAAAGGGAGGTAGAGACCAGAGCTTATGGAGGGAGGAAAAAGAAAACAAAAAACTGAAGGAATTCATGGGTGGTTTAAAGACGCATATGTGTATGCCTTGCAGATTTTTACTCAGTCCTAGGGTTATATGAATTCTTTCTTTCCTGCTACTCTCCTTGTGGAAAGCTCTGTCCTTTTAAAACATATGGGTAAGTATCATATTGTGTGTGAAAAGCAAAGAGGCACTAGTCTAAAAATATGTAACCTGGATTCTATTCCTGGCCTAGCTACAGACTCCTGTTAACTTATTAATATGTGTATGTCTCAATTTCTTATACATATATATGTGTGTATATTTATAGAATTAACTCCTTCTCCCCCATTTACAGGAATTTTGAAGTGATGACTGAACATCCACAAAATCCTAAATTCTCTTAATGGAACCAATATGCACACACAAGGCTTATGTTATTAGGTCCCACACTTTTGTTATAAGTTGCTTTGTTGATGGAAAAGGGGTTCTAGCTATGTTCTTATAAACATAAAACTGTGTTCATCTAATTGGAAGTTGTTTTTGGTGAATTTTTGAGTTTTTACATAAAAAGTTTCTGATATTTAACTTTTACAAAATTGAAAATATTTATGCACCGAAGAAAGAAATTTAACAAGTGTGCACTTTACCATAGCAATCTTATGCTAAGACAGATATGATCTGAATGAACATTCTCTAAAAGCATGCTGTGGTATAGCTGCTAAGTCGTGTCCANACTGTGTTCATCTAATTGGAAGTTGTTTTTGGTGAATTTTTGAGTTTTTACATAAAAAGTTTCTGATATTTAACTTTTACAAAATTGAAAATATTTATGCACCGAAGAAAGAAATTTAACAAGTGTGCACTTTACCATAGCAATCTTATGCTAAGACAGATATGATCTGAATGAACATTCTCTAAAAGCATGCTGTGGTATAGCTGCTAAGTCGTGTCCAACTCTTTTGTGACCCCATGGACTGTAGTCCATCAGGCCCTTCTGTCCATGGGATTTCTCAGGCAAGAATACTGGCGTGCATTGCCATTTCCTTCTCCACTCTAATTGCATAATTTCAGTTGATTGTTGCATTCAATTTGTTACTCACAGGTAAACAATCTTCAATTTTGGAATTGGAAACTTGGAGTATATGCTTTTAAAATTATTTATCCATTAGATACTTTGGCTTTGCCTTTACTGCTCTAGATTTCTCTACAAATATCTTACAATCAGGGCATGGTAATGACCTTTGCAGATTGAAATATAAACATGTTTAATATGCATTTGCATGCTAGGACTTCAACTCCAGAAATTTTTGATTCAGTTTGGCCTACTCTTGGATCTATAAAACCATTTACAAGTGGTTTTAAAATGTGTCCTTCACTAAGCTCTAAGATGACTTTCACAAACCTTTGTAATCCAAGGGAAAGATGAGCTTTGCTCTAGCATTGGCAGCTATATCTGTAGAGAAAGCATACTCCTGGATTCCTAGAAATTTTGTTTTCCAATCTTATGTGTGTTTGGCAGGAGTGAAAAATAAGGATGTGTGAGAGAATGAGTAGGACACCTTGATTTATGAGAGTCCAGCACCAAGTTTACCTATCTGCCAACTAGAGATGCTCTGGGGTTCTCCTGTCTCACATTTATTTATTCCTCTTGAGCTTTTCCCCAAAGAAGTGAATCAACGATACTACGAAGCACTAGCATTTAGGAGTCTCGGTAGAGCTCGGCAGTATCCTGTGATAGCTCAGTGCAATGGAACAAAGGTATTTTCAATTGTATCTGATGTTTTCTTGGACCTTGACATATTCTATTTGCTTTGGTTTTACCACTCCTTAAAATTATCTGGGGCTTACCTGGTGGCTCAGATGGTAAAGCATCTATCTACAATGCAGGAGACCTGGGTTCAACCCCTAGGTCGGGAAGATCCCCTGGAGAAGGAAACGGCAGCCCACTCCAGTACTATTGACTGGAAAATCCCATGGACAGAGGAGCCTGGTAGGCTACAGTCCATGGGGTCGCAAAGAGTCAGACATGACTGAGCGATTCCACTTTACCTGGTGGCTCAGCAGTAAAGAATCCACTTGCCCATGTGGGGACTGCAGTTTTAAATCCTGGGTCGGGAAGATTGTCTGGAGGAGGAATTGGCAACCCACTCCAGCATTCCTGCTTATAATATCCCATGGACAGAGGAGTCCAGTGGGCTGCAGTCCATGGGATTTAAAGAGTCAGACACAGTGGCTAAACAACAATAAAAAACATAGACTAAAATTAGTGTAATATCCACTCCAGAGGACAGTTGTTGCATAAAATATGGTCACAAACGAGCAAAGCACTTTGTAATTTGACAAGTGATATACAAATGTTGACTCGAATTAAAAATACCTTCCCGAATTTAATGTTCCATAGGAAGTTGAAAATTGAAGGACATTTTTTATTATTTGTATGTGTATTTATTTAAAGGACATTTTATTATTTGTATATGTATATGTTAACCTTTGATAAAATGTTAAGGTAGTTTTCTTAGAGGACAAATTTCGTCTTCATTAGAGGAAATTTTTCAAAATAATCATAAAAATAGTCTTTAAAAACAATTACCAAAATGCTGTATGGTGATTGCAACAAATAACACCAATGCAGAAACTTAAAAAGTAGAAGGAATGGCTCCTNAATGTTAAGGTAGTTTTCTTAGAGGACAAATTTCGTCTTCATTAGAGGAAATTTTTCAAAATAATCATAAAAATAGTCTTTAAAAACAATTACCAAAATGCTGTATGGTGATTGCAACAAATAACACCAATGCAGAAACTTAAAAAGTAGAAGGAATGGCTCCTAGTCTACACTCTGCCCCCACATTCCAGAGGCAATAACTATTAATCCTGTTGGTGTGTACTATTCCAGGATTTTAGGTGAAATCTCTCCCTCTCTCCATCTCTGTCTCTCTCCTTCCCTCCCTCCCTCTCAGCAGTTTAGTTTTCCTTTAACCGAATGGCCCCTTTCCACATATCAAAAAATGTCAACAAATTTTTAAGGCGCCTCTAAAGCTCAGGTAATGTTGTGCTTGTGCTAATTTTGTGGTTCTGAAAGTATCAAGAATGAAAAGCTGTCCATACCCAACTTTTCTGTCAGGGAAAGGCACACCTGTTTGCATGTCTTTGAATCTCTGTGTCTCCCCAGGGGATAAAGCTTTTACTCGGGGGATTTCTGGTAGTGGGGGAAAGGGTCGTCACCACAGTCTTACTCTAAGTGATTATTATCACACTGGTAAGTTTCCACTGTGGCTGCTGGGTGCAGGCTGTGAACACATTTGAAGTCAGCAGGGGACCGTTAGAAACCTCCCCTGTGCTGAGATGAGCTGTAGAAACCTCTGCTTCACCGAAGCATACTTGCAACCTGCGGTCAGTCGCTTCTTTTTTCATGCAGGGCTGTTTTAAACTGTCTTCTATCCCACAGAGCAAAAACATACCCAACAAAAAAACAGTACAAACAATCCCCATGAGTGTTTTTGAATTTTCCTCTGCTAATCTCATTGTTAATGGTATGAGGTCTTGCCAGGAGTCATTTGTGGTTAAGGCTACAAAATAACATTAACAGTCACACAGTTAAAAACAATATCAAGCATGAAATCAAAGGCTACTAGATGCAAACCTTAGACTAATTGCTTTTCTACCTCTCTTATAGAAAAAGCATTTCATCTTCCTTACAGGTTGCTGATTGCTATATGAGGAGGCATATTTAGTAATCTGTAGAAGATATAGGATGCTATACTTAATAATGACATATTTGCATAAATTGCATACTTGAAAGTTTGCATATTAGATTATCAGTCAAAGAGTATCCTATTTAATCTACAGTAGATAGTGGAAGATGATTCAGATTCATATTCCCTTATCTATGTTTGTTCTTCACTGGCAGTGAATTTACCAGGACTTAAATTTCTGTTTGGTCCAAATTGAAATGATGCTGTCCTTGGTTGAAAGCATTGATTTTTCCACCAAATAAAATTTAGGCAAAATTACCATGTATAGCAGGAATTTCAG
>SJYA01000299.1:54086-64739 GCA_006410615.1 Neotragus moschatus | reverse complement strand
AAAGTATCAAGAATGAAAAGCTGTCCATACCCAACTTTTCTGTCAGGGAAAGGCACACCTGTTTGCATGTCTTTGAATCTCTGTGTCTCCCCAGGGGATAAAGCTTTTACTCGGGGGATTTCTGGTAGTGGGGGAAAGGGTCGTCACCACAGTCTTACTCTAAGTGATTATTATCACACTGGTAAGTTTCCACTGTGGCTGCTGGGTGCAGGCTGTGAACACATTTGAAGTCAGCAGGGGACCGTTAGAAACCTCCCCTGTGCTGAGATGAGCTGTAGAAACCTCTGCTTCACCGAAGCATACTTGCAACCTGCGGTCAGTCGCTTCTTTTTTCATGCAGGGCTGTTTTAAACTGTCTTCTATCCCACAGAGCAAAAACATACCCAACAAAAAAACAGTACAAACAATCCCCATGAGTGTTTTTGAATTTTCCTCTGCTAATCTCATTGTTAATGGTATGAGGTCTTGCCAGGAGTCATTTGTGGTTAAGGCTACAAAATAACATTAACAGTCACACAGTTAAAAACAATATCAAGCATGAAATCAAAGGCTACTAGATGCAAACCTTAGACTAATTGCTTTTCTACCTCTCTTATAGAAAAAGCATTTCATCTTCCTTACAGGTTGCTGATTGCTATATGAGGAGGCATATTTAGTAATCTGTAGAAGATATAGGATGCTATACTTAATAATGACATATTTGCATAAATTGCATACTTGAAAGTTTGCATATTAGATTATCAGTCAAAGAGTATCCTATTTAATCTACAGTAGTTAGTGGAAGATGATTCAGATTCATATTCCCTTATCTATGTTTGTCCTTCACTGGCAGTGAATTTACCAGGACTTAAACTTCTGTTTGGTCCAAATTGAAATGATGCTGTCCTTGGTTGAAAGCATTGATTTTTCCACCAAATAAAATTTAGGCAAAATTACCATGTATAGCAGGAATTTCAGGAGGAATTCAGCAGTTATATAAATTAAAAGCCTCCCACAACCATTAAGCCTAAGTCACCTAGGACTAATTAATCTATTAAAAAATACTTTGAAGTTTGTATTATATGCAAAATATGGTATTAAGATGTCTATGTGGTTACAGGTATCACTCTTCTTCCGAGAGAGTTCAAAAACAAATAGTGGAGACAAATTAAATCCACCACTAGATGCCTACTAAAACAATGATAGATCCTGGTGATAAGTTTTACCTAGGAGGCTATTGGTTTTAGTTGTTTATGTATATTTCCCATTAATAAATAATAATATTATTGTAACTCATAAACCTTGAAACAATTATTGAGATGCAGGGGGTGCAGTAATAGTAGTGATAATTTTACCACTTTCCCTGGTTCAATAGACACCAGAACTAAGAAATCATTAGTTTGAAAACAAAACTGTATAAAAGCATATCTTTTTCCAAGTATTGGTCATTGATGCTAACATATGATTAAATTTATTTTTGGCATTTGCATTTAAAAGCACTGACTTCATCATTTGGAGGACTAAGGTTGATTATGGGTATTCAGAATTTCATTATCACCTTCATGTGATTTGCAATCAAGTATTTGGTCCTCTGAAACAGATACAATTATTTTTATCTCATTGCTTTGCTTTAAGAATAATGAATGTGAGCTCAGCCTTCCAAAGAGCTGTGAAAAGAGAGGACTTGATGAAAGAGTAGAAGACAATTCTGACAATCTTAGGAGGTGTCATGAATAATATAGCTCAGTTCAATTCAGTTCAGTCGCTCAGCCGTGTCCGACTTTTTGCCATCCCATAAACTGCAGCACGCCAGGCCTCCCTGACCATCACCAACTCCCGGAGTTTACTCAAACTCATGTCCATTGAGTCGATGGATGATGCCATACAACCATCTCATCCTCTGTCATCCACTTCTCCTCCTGCCCTCAATCTTTCCGAGAATCAAGGTCTTTTCAAATGAGTCAGCTCTTGGCATCAGGTGGCCAAAGTATTGGAGTTTCAGCTTCAGCATCAGTCCTTCCAAAGAATACTCAGAGCTGATCTCCTTTAGGATGGACTGGTTGGGTCTCCTTGCAGTCCAAGGGACTGTCAAGAGTCTTCTCCAACACCACAGTTCAAAAGCATCAATTATTTGGTTGCTCAGCTTTTCTTATAGTCCAACTCTCACATCCATACATGACTATTGGTAAAACCATAGCCTTGACTAGACGGACCTTTGTTGACAATAATAATATAGTACTGAAGATTTACCGATGTGAGTTTCCACATCTCTTGGGAGTCCTTGGAGGCAGCAAGTAGTAACTGGGGAGAGAGAAGGTCTCCATATGATTTGGCTGCTTCTCATCATTTTCCAACTTATTTCATTCATACCCCACTTAGCAGAAATTCCTTCAAGAGATGTTCAGTTAGCTGATAAAGCTTATTGATTTTTTGTGCTTTAAGAAATTATATTGTTTGTTGTGTCTCCCATGGATATTTCACTGGGAAACAGTTCACTGGAAACTAGGGGAGACAATCATGATTAACTATCAGAATGAACCCAAAGTCTCTTGGATTAAAAATACTTTTTACATAAGTATTACATGTAAATTTTTTTCTGCATATGCTTTTAGAATATATGGTTTGTAAGCCAACAGATAATATATCTATATTTTTTACAATATTTTTAGTTGTTATAAGGTATTTCAACTTCCTATCATTTGGATTTTTCCCTACCTTAACAATATATATATTTTCAATTTATGTATCTCTAATGTTGCCATTTGATCTAGCAATTACAACTAAAATTTTTTAAAGTATAATGACATTGTTTTAATATTTGAATTCTATTCAATAAATGTATGCCATTTTCAGTATCACTATTTAATACTTTGTCCAGTTTTTTTTTAGAGTATAAATATTTGCTTGTCCAATTTAAGTAGAGTGTAGGATTTAGCTATTTTGTCTCACATCTGCAAGTTTTCACCTCTTTGCATTTATGGTTGAACCACTGTGACCTGTAGATTTCTGAAATCTGAGAATTTAAACTCATGTTTCTGTTGAAGACCCACCAAAATGCAGATACTGCGTGAACCCTTAACCATAACTACAGAACGAAGAAAATCCAGAAATGTTCATTAAAAAAAAAAATTTTTTTGCACAGCTAATTGCTAATGTAATTATAAGTACTTAAGGAGTTTTTTTTGCTGGTTCAAGCTATTATGAATATGCATATATATATTTCTGTTTTGCATCACTTACGTTTATAGCTTTTCACTTAATCTTTAAGATGAAATTAAGAACATTTATCACACAACGAGTGATATGAGAAATAGTGCTTTATACAGCATTTTTGAGATACCCAAAGGAAAGGCTGTCTGTCCATGAAAGGTCTGAGTTTGATTTATTCTCAATCTGTTTAGTCCACCTCCCTCATGGCGCACTGAACCACAAGAGAATAAATTTCCTGAAATGGTAACTTTGGTTTTCAAGAAATCACTTTGTGTCAAATCATTCATTATTCTAAGACAACTTCTGGTCTGTCTTACTCTGCTCTTTCCCAATCCTAGCAAATGACCTGAACTTCTTGATATTACTAGAGCCAGTTCTGAATAACTAACCACAGAATTAGTAGAGAAAGTAGGTCTTTTCCAAACAAGCAGGTTACTTTTACAACCTATATTCTTACTGGTGGGAGGACTGTTAACTTGAGTAAAAGGTAGTAAATGTCATTTGGGTTTTTTTGTGTGTGTGTGTGGGTCATCAGTTGGATTTCTTTTCATACATTTTCCACTCTTTTTTTTCAGTAAAAAATTTAGAGAGGTCAGAGAGAATGATTTGGACACATTTGGTAATAGATTTGAGGGTCTAGCTGCTCCTCTCAGATCTATGTTTATGTGCCTAAGTCTGAGAAATATATCAATAAGCACACACATGCTTGTTGTTTCTTTAATTAATTTTACTAGCAAAGAGACCTTTAAATGCATTGTGATTCCTTTTACATCTGAATAGTACACTCTCATACTTTCATACTTTATTTTTAATGGAAAATAGTACCTCACTTAAACCTGTGATATGAGAGGCTCTGATACAATTAAAATGAGCCCAACATCTGTAGAGATATTTCTGTGCCTCTTTGATGAAGAAGTAATCTAGTTTGATGGATGTCTTCATTTCTATCTTAACCACAGTGTGCAAGATTAGCAATACATGTGCTTCACTTCAGTTAATTACTCCGAATGCATGCACAAATACAGGGCTTTACTCCAATTAATTACTTTGAATTTCTAAGATCGTATGACAGACCACTGAAAGTATCTGTTAGAGAGAAATCTATTGAATGTTAGAGAGACTTTGCCTACGAATCAGGTCTAGATTTTCTGCCATCATAGTGAAAAATCTGAAAATATAAACATGTAGAATATATAACAGTAAATCAGATAACTGGATGACCTAATATCCTGTCTTTAGCTACAGTCATTACCTGAGGGTTCAAAGAATACTGAAAAATTATTAGATTAACTGTGCTGCGGTTATAGGAATAAAGGAAAAGACATATGTTCTTACTCATACATTGATCCACCATTTATGACCTTAAACATAAATTTTACTCGTGACTTTTCTCCTGTGCTGGTTCTGAAGATGTTTACAGATTTAAGACAAGATTATTTTCTCATTTTCATTGTATGTGCCATGCTCAAAACACATTCTGATTACTGGGTGAATAAACAGGTCTTTTCTAAGTAGAAACTAAAAATAACCCTTTCACTGGCTCTAGGCTATGAGAAAAACTTCAATATTGAGAAATAACTATAACGGAATGTGGACTATAAAGAAACAGGCTAAACAAGGAGCAAGTAAAATGAAAAGCAGCTTGCATTTCAGACTCACTTATCAGAGATCAAGACTGGTAGCTGGTTAAGTACAACCTGGAGAGAAGTCAGCTCACTATCATGGAAGATGGAGATTATGAGAAAGACACTTTGTAGAAGCATGGCAGCAAAAGTAACATAATCAGGTGAAAACCAAAATTTATTAGAAAGAATAGCTGCTGGGGAAAGGAGAAAAGTGATGGAAAAAGCAGTAGAAAGTGTGTATAAATTTAGACAAATAAATCTGTTAAAAATTCCCCAAAGATGACCACCGAGAAAGAAATAATTTATGGCTGGAACACTGTTAATTCATGTAACAACTAAAGTTGTGTCCATAACCAGCTTGACACTTTTCCATGGGCAGCATTGCAGATGTCTCCAAAAAGAAGGAAGGATGTAACTTTATTTTAAAGTTGGTTCTTATTTTTAGGAGAAGAGAGAAATCTCATGAACTGGGAGGAACCCATGAAGGGTGCTACACAGACATTAGTGCCAACTTTCTCCTCTTTAAGCTCTGAGTATTATCATGATAACTAACGGTGCTTGTTGACTGTATAGATAGAATCCTAACCCTTACAGCACACCTCAGTGGAGCTTAATTTCTGCACTTTGATGAAGAATGGATCCTGACTCTGTTTGTATCATGGGGCACATTTATTTAGACAACAGAGTAATGGTCACAAGAATTTTAAGTTTGGAAAAACACCCTTAAGGAATTGCCTTTGAAGTTTCACTTTACTCCTTTGACAATGATGCATTTAAAAACGTTTAAAAAGAAAGCAGAGCAAAAGAAAATGAGAGAAATCCCATCAACTTTCAAAAACTCTTACAAAAAGAAACTCTAAGGACAATAAACAGGGGAAATATTGATTTGTTTTAGGGGTTAAGCTTACAATATAACACAAGTTCAGGAGCCGTTTCTGAAAAAACTGAACAGATGAAAAATGCTACATGGATTGCTGGTGTATTCTTGAGAAAGAATATTCTGGTTGAAAGAACAGTTGCTTTGTGACTTCTGTTAGAAAATTGAAATTCCAACATAGCTGTTAGATGGAACTCTACAATCCAAACCTCCTCTTCCTGAAGATGGAATTTGGCTTTGAGATTACTCATCTGTTTGTTATTCTTTGAACAAAAGCAGTTTTGTTGCTCAACCTAGTATGGGAACAGATAAATGCTTTGCACAGAAGCTTTGGATGCTGCCAAAGCCATCTCACCAGTTCAAGAGTCTAAGTGGCACAATGTTAAAGGGTCTGAATATCAGATTCATTCATATTCAATGGCCATGAACTGCAAATTATACAAATAATTACTTCTCCTGAGATAACCTAACTTCAAACTTTCCTATGGTTACCCAACTGGAAAGTTCCATTTTTCAGAAACCAAGATGTTATATGACCTATTGACACAGGTTCAATTAGACATAACTGACATTATAAAAGTGGTGATGGTCCCAGAATATTTTGGAATGAGACAAAATGCAATGGTTCATTTTTTTACCCCTGAATTAAAATAAACTTCGAACAATAAAAAAGAGAGTCAGATTGTTTTTAGGGTACATTGGTTAATAAATGAAAGAAACAGTTATCAACACCAAATCATGAAGGTGCAAAAGAAAGGTAGATTTCCCTTGCTGTGTATTTAGAAATCAGAGATGTATGTGAAGGCTTGTTTTAATGTCAGAACAATGTTAGTGGCTAAAGACTTTGCTTTTGATTTCAAAATAAGTTTATATTTTAAAATAAAGAAAAGAATGATCATTTTGTTGTTGGTTCAATTTTTATAAGACAATGTTAACACTTAAAAAATACTGAGCCTGATAAATAAGTGGATATTCAGAGCTAAAACTCTCTCTCTCCTTTGAGAGAGCATTGTTTAGTATGCCTGCCTTGCTTATTCTCTTTGGACATTTCTACTTTAAAATAGTGTTATTTTTTATAAATCTGTTGTTTATATATACTGCATATAATGTATAGCTATGCTTCAAGATACCATAAAGTATCTATAACTAGAGAAATATTTGTTAGTTGAAAATCAGTAGGTATTTAAAAGTAAAATATTTATTAATCTATATTTATGCATACCCATGTACATACATATCTACATTAATTTTATATATATATATAAAACCACCTATTAACCCAAGGGACATTAGAAATAGTATGCATTTTTTATTTGAAACTGTTTTCACCTTATTTTTGTCCAAATTATCTTTTTTTGAGTATCTGAAAAATAGTAGATATTGAATAAATATTTACTGAATTTTCAAAATTATCTTTACACACTTAGCCCAGTATTCAGGAGTGATTTCACTTATTTTCAGAAATAGATTANCTAACAGTGCTTGTTGACTGTATAGATAGAATCCTAACCCTTACAGCACACCTCAGTGAAGCTTAATTTCTGCACTTTGATGAAGAATGGATCCTGACTCTGTTTGTATCATGGGGCACATTTATTTAGACAACAGAGTAATGGTCACAAGAATTTTAAGTTTGGAAAAACACCCTTAAGGAATTGCCTTTGAAGTTTCACTTTACTCCTTTGACAATGATGCATTTAAAAACGTTTAAAAAGAAAGCAGAGCAAAAGAAAATGAGAGAAATCCCATCAACTTTCAAAAACTCTTACAAAAAGAAACTCTAAGGACAATAAACAGGGGAAATATTGATTTGTTTTAGGGGTTAAGCTTACAATATAACACAAGTTCAGGAGCCGTTTCTGAAAAAACTGAACAGATGAAAAATGCTACATGGATTGCTGGTGTATTCTTGAGAAAGAATATTCTGGTTGAAAGAACAGTTGCTTTGTGACTTCTGTTAGAAAATTGAAATTCCAACATAGCTNAAGCTTAATTTCTGCACTTTGATGAAGAATGGATCCTGACTCTGTTTGTATCATGGGGCACATTTATTTAGACAACAGAGTAATGGTCATAAGAATTTTAAGTTTGGAAAAACACCCTTAAGGAATTGCCTTTGAAGTTTCACTTTACTCCTTTGAAACTGATGCATTTAAAAACATTTAAAAAGAAAGCAGAGCAAAAGAAAATAGGAGAGAAATCCCATCAACTTTCAAAAACTCTTACAAAAAGAAACTCTATCGTCAATAAACAGGGGAAATATTGATTTGTTTTAGGGGTTAAGCTTACAATATAACACAAGTTCAAGAGCCCTTTCTGAAAAAACTGAACAGATGAAAAATGCTACATGGATTGTTGGTGTATTCTTGAGGAAGAATATTCTGGTTGAAAGAACAGTTGCTTTGTGACTTCTGTTAGAAAATTGAAATTCCAACATAGCTGTTAGATGGAACTCTACAATCCAAACCTCCTCTTCCTGAAGATGGAATTTGGCTTTGAGATTACTCATCTGTTTGTTATTCTTTGAACAAAAGCAGTTTTGTTGCTCAACCTAGTATGGGAACAGATAAATGCTTCACACCCTTTGCACTGAAGCTTTGGATGCTGCCAAAGCCATCTCACCAGTTCAAGAGTCTAAGTGGCACAATGTTAAAGGGTCTGAATATCAGATTCATTCATATTCAATGGCCATGAACTGCAAATTATACAAATAATTACTTCTCCTGAGATAACCTAACTTCAAACTTTCCTATGGTTACCCAACTGGAAAGTTCCATTTTTCAGAAACCAAGATGTTATATGACCTATTGACACAGGTTCAATTAGACATAACTGACATTATAAAAGTGGTGATGGTCCCAGAGTATTTTGGAATGAGGCAAAATGCAATGATTCATTTTTTTTACCCCTGAATTAAAATAAACTTCGAACAATAAAAAAGAGAGTCAGATTGTTTTTAGGGTACATTGGTTAATAAATGAAAGAAACAGTTATCAACACCAAGTCATGAAGGTGCAAAAGAAAGGTAGATTTCCCTTGCTGTGTATTTAGAAATCAGAGATGTATGTGAAGGCTTGTTTGATCATTTTGTTGTTGGTTCAATTTTTATAAGACAATGTTAACACTTAAAAAATACTGAGTCTGATAAATAAGTGGATATTCAGAGCTAAAATTCTCTCTCTCCTTTGAGAGAGCATTGTTTAGTATGCCTGCCTTGCTTATTCTCTTTGGACATTTCTACTTTAAAATAGTGTTATTTTTTATAAATCTGTTGTTTATATATACTGCATATAATGTATAGCTATGCTTCAAGACACCATAAAGTATCTATAACTAGAGAAATATTTGTTAGTTGAAAATCAGTAGGTATTTAAAAGTAAAATATTTATTAATCTATATTTATGCATACCCATGTACATACATATCTACATTATTTTTATATATATATATAAAACCACCTATTAACCCAAGGGACATTAGAGATAGTATGCATTTTTTATTTGAAACTGTTTTCACCTTATTTTTGTCCAAATTATCTTTTTTTGAGTATCTGAAAAATAGTAGATATTGAATAAATATTTACTGAATTTTCAAAATTATCTTTACACACTTAGCCCAGTATTCAGGAGTGATTTCACTTATTTTCAGAAATAGATTAATTTTAAAAAGTACATTGCCCTTATTCTAAAACTATGGTGCCAATGTAACTCAAGTGAAAGTTGCTCAGTTGTGTCTGACACTTTGCGACCCTATGGATTATACACGGACCCCCTGGAATTCTCCAGGCCAGAATACTGGAGTGAATAGCCTTTCCCNTCATCCTGGAACTTCTAGTGGCCTCTTTTCCAGGTTGAATATTCAGCTATTACCTGGAATCTTTGACCTTGTCCTTTCTTGGTTCACTCCCTTATGTTGGAGGGTATATTGTCCAATTCCATTTAAGAAAGTGTGCATGTGATGTACATATTCTGAGTGCTTATAAATCTGACACTATTCTATAGCCAACTCATTAGATAATTTGATTTCCCAAGTGGAAAATTATTTCTCCTGAGAAACTTGAAAGTATTTATTCTAGGTCTTTGAGCATGCATGTCACTATTTAAGAGTCCATGTTTTAGTGTCTTTCCTTTGTATATGACCTGCACTCTGCTCTCTATAAGTTTTCTTGGTTCACTCCCTTATGTTGGAGGGTATATTGTCCAATTCCATTTAAGAAAGTGTGCATGTGATGTACATATTCTGAGTGCTTATAAATCACGTTTTCTCTGAATGTCTTCATCGCATCAAGAAATAATAAAGTGAGCNAGTGTCTTTCCTTTGTATATGACCTGCACTCTGCTCTCTATAAGTTTTCTTGGTTCACTCCCTTATGTTGGAGGGTATATTGTCCAATTCCATTTAAGAAAGTGTGCATGTGATGTACATATTCTGAGTGCTTATAAATCACGTTTTCTCTGAATGTCTTCATCGCATCAAGAAATAATAAAGTGAGCAACAAAATGACAAAGTGGGTTTGTTTAGAAGGATGTTTGGAAAACTAGATCTATCCATTGAGAAAAGTGATACTGGATTGATACTAATACCAAAGATTCAAAGTAGAAATCAGTTGAGTGGAAGCCCTGAGTGAGAAAGGTAAAAATAAAAAAGTTAGTAAATGAAAATATAGGAAAATGCTTTTGTGATCTCTGAGTTAAGAAGAACTCTAAAAAAATTTCAAAAGTATAAGCTTTTATACCTAAAGGTTAAATTTGCCATTTGGAAGGACAATCTGAACTCTATCTATTTATATAGATACATTCTTTCATTGACTAAGAATGAAGTCTCGAGATCTCTACATTAATAAAGTAAATCCTATTTCCACATCATCCATGACATTTGAAGTCCTTGTTTCTTACGTAAGTATTTGTTACATTACCTTTTATTTTAAAAGGAGAAAAAAACAATAAACTACTAGGTCTGTTG
>SJYA01000299.1:28715-53934 GCA_006410615.1 Neotragus moschatus | reverse complement strand
GTCTGTTGAAAAAAATAGATATTTTTGTTCACCGAAGTGTATCATAGACAAAATTAAGAGATGACAAATATGGATACAAGACCAGCAATGATTAAAAATGAAACGAAGACAGAATACTAAGTATCTAAGAAGCTATGCATTCAACAAGAAAAATCAGTAATCTTACTAGGAGAATGGGCAAATGAAATGGAAAAGATAATTAATAAGAAACCCAGAAATATAATAACCTGATGAAGAGATGACAAAAAATTATTAGTAATCAGGGAAGTTGGATTTTAAAACTACAGTGTGATATCACTTACAGCTATGGTATTAGACCAGAAACATTAAAAAACTAAATAATGCCAAATGCTGTTAATATATTGGGGGTATATTAATAGAAACTGTCATTCTCTGCTAGTGGAAGTAGAGATTGGTATAGCTGTTCTTGAACGAGTCAAAATAAGCACGTTAGACATGACTGAGCAACTTTCACTTCACATCATATACTAAGCACTATGATAAACTGAGAATATAATGATGAATAAGACAAATTACCTTTGGCTTTCTGAAGGTTACATAATAAATTAGTATTTGGGGGAAATGAGGGTGGGGCCAGGTATATGAGAACCTCTTTATTCACAATATCATTTAACAAATATTTTCTTTTTTTGAAATTTAATTGATAAATTTATGTTCTACTCTCAGCATTTCAATTGTACATTATTGTGCTATTAATTATAGTCACCATGTTATACATTAGATCCACTGGTAACATTTTAAATCTCTATTTCTCTGTTTGACTTTTTTTTTTAAGATTTCACATTTAAGTGATACCATTCAGTATTTGTCTTCCTCCGCTTTAATGTAATGCTCTCCAGGTCCATCCATACTGTTGCAAGTGACAGTGTTTTCTTCTTTCTCAAGGCTGAATGCCATGCCACTGTATCTACCACATTTTCTCGATCCAGTCACTCACTGATGGATACTTAGTTGTTTCTGTACCTCAGCGATTGTGAATAATGCTGCAATGAACATTGGAGGACACATACATCTTTGAGATGAAGATTTCCTTTTGGTGGGGAGGGGAATGATATATACCCAGAAGTGGAATTCACAGATCCTATGGTAATTCTATCTTTAATTTCTGGAGGAATATCCTTAATATTCCATACAATGGTGATACCAGTCTACATATCTACCAATAGTGTACAAGGGTTCCCTTTTGACCATATCCTCACCAGTATTTGTTAACTCTTATCTTTGATAATAGCTGTTGTAATATGTGTGATTTGATAATTCTTTTTCTTATTCTGGTCTTGATTTGTTTTTCTGTCTTGATTAGTGACGTTGAGCACCTTTTCATGTCACTGTGGATCTGTCTTCTTAGGAAAAGTGTCTATGCAGGTCCTTTGCCCATTTTTTTAATTGAGTAATTTAAATAAATTTTTGTTACTGAGTTGTGTAAACTCCCTGTATATTTTGGATATTAATCTTTATTGATTACTTGATTTGCAAACATATTCTCTCGTTTCATAGGTTGCCTTTTAACTTTGTTGATGGTTCCCTTTGATGAAACAGAAGTACTTTAGTTTAATGTTGTCCCACTTGTTTGTTTTTACTTTCATTGTCTCTGTTTTTGGTGAATAAATAATGTTGCCAAGATCAATGTCAAAGAGCTTATGTTCTTTCCTTGAAGTTTTACCCGTTAAGTTCAAATCTTTAATCCACTTTGAGATGTATTTTTGTATTTGAGCTGATGATTTAAGATGCACCGCTTTTGGATTTCTCCTGGTGGGTGCCCTAGTGGCTTTTAATGCTTGACCTGCATGCACATCTTTGCAGCAGTAGGTCTGTAAATGGGACAGACAAAAAGGGAGAAGAGGCAAAAGAGAGAGAGAGCAGAAAAGGCAGGGAGTATGGCAACACCTCTCAAATGCAAGGGAAGGAGGAGCCTGAGGCCTACCAAATTCTCCTGTCTGGCTCCCCAAAGATGTTCCGGGGGGGGGTAGGTTCTTGTTTCTCATTGCAAAAAATAACTCAGAGACCATACAGGGAGCTCAGGAAAGAAGTAAAGGCTTATTTAAGTGACCTTAAGGGAAGAGGTCAGATGGTCACTGCAGCCATGAATTTAAAAGAAGCTTACTCCTTGGAAGAAAAGTTATGACCAACCTAGATAGCATATTCAAAAGCAGAGACATTGCTTTGTCGACTAAGGTCCATCTAGTCAAGGCTATAGTTTTTCCAGTGGTCATGTATGAATGTGAGAGCTGGACTGTGAAGAAGGCTGAGCACCGAAGAATCGATGCTTTTGAACTGTGGTGTTGGAGAAGACTCTTGAGAGTCCCTTGGACTGCAAGGAGATCCAACCAGTCCATTCTGAAGGAGATAGGCCCTGGGATTTCTTTGGAAGGAATGATGTTAAAGCTGAAACTCCAGTACTTTGGCCATCTCATGCGAAGGGTAGACTCATTGGAAAAGACTCTGATGCTGAGAGGGATTGGGGGCAGGAGGAGAAGGGGACGACAGAGGATGAGATGGCTGGATGGCATCACTGACTCGATGGACATGAGTCTGAGTGAACTCCANTTCCAGTTCTTTGGCCACCTCATGCAAAGAGTTGACTCACTGGAAAAGACTCTGATGCTGGGAGGGATTGGAGGCAGGAGGAGAAGGGGACGACCGAGGATGAGATGGCTGGATGGCATCACTGACTCGATGGGCGTGAGTCTGAGTGAACTCGGAGCTGGTGGTGGACAGGGAGGCCTGGTGTGCTGCAATTCATGGGGTCGCAAAGAGTTGGACACGACTAAGTGGCTGAACTGATAGTCCACAGTTAGACACTCTCACTCTGTATGCATATTCTAATGCACGAGCAGTGTATACAACTTTTACTGTTGAAACTATACTAACAAATGTTCAAAAAATCAGATGCACACTTCAAAAATAGTCAAGTCCTCGGAAGTGATAGAGTGGCTCAAGAAGTGTTTGCTGAAATGAGAGGCCACAGATGTGAGGCAATCCTGGTGTCTAAATACTGGCTTGTCACACACATTTCTGTCTATTATTGTTTGCATTTGAACTTTTGCTTTTGTAAAATATAGGCACAGTATGCTGTAGAGATTAAGAAAAGGAAATAATTTGAGTGTGTAGATTAATACAAATAAATCCTTGATGGTCAGTGCTGAAGTTTGTTTTTGATCTTCCTTCTTATTTAAATGAGACCTTCCTGGAGGATATGGTAGTTATGAATNCACAGTATGCTGTAGAGATTAAGAAAAGGAAATAATTTGAGTGTGTAGATTAATACAAATAAATCCTTGATGGTCAGTGCTGAAGTTTGTTTTTGATCTTCCTTCTTATTTAAATGAGACCTTCCTGGAGGATATGGTAGTTATGAATACTGACACTTAACCTTGAAGCAGAAGTTGAATAAACGGTGGGAAAATAAACTTCTCTTGACCATAATTTCAGGATTAATATCAGTAGGCAATTGTCTAAACTATAATTTTTTCCCCTATGACCATTAGATTCACTAAATAAAGCATTCTAGTGAAGTGATGATTGTATTCATCTCCCTCACTTCCTTTTGTTTTTCACCTGAACTGTCTGCCTTGCTGCAATAGTGTTTTCAGTTGGTCACCCTCAGACCACCATCGCATGACTAGCCTTGATATTTCCGGTGAGTATTATTTCTGCACCTGTGTTGTTGTGCTGGGCTGGTTCCTGGATGGGACCTGGGGTCCCAGCAAACTGAGACCGGCCAGATGACGAAGAGAGGCTGGGGAGCCGGTGGAGCAGGCAGATGGAGCAATTTCAGGATCCAGAGGACTTGGGCAAGAAGCATTAACTAGAAGTCTAGGCAGCCAGCAGTCAGTGAAAAACATAGTTATGAGCATGGGGATGTAGGAAAAATTCTTCAGTATCACGAGAGTGTTGGGAGGGAGTAAGTCTGCATTTCACTCTGAGAGCAACTGCAGAGAGGTTCTATGTTTCCCATTCAGAGCGGTCCTGAATGGGAACCTCGGCAGGAGCAAGAAAAGTAAGGGAAGAGCAAGAATCCTCTACCAGGAGCGGGGACTGAAACGTCTAATCTTAAGAGATCTTAGGTTCATAAGCTCTTAAACCAAGAACCTAGTTTTTAGAAGCTGGGTTTAAGGTTGGAATAAAGTTTGTTCTCAAGCTGACTCTTGAGATTCTTAAAATCTTCTTGTCTAGCATCAAAGGTTTATCCCAGAATCAGATACCAGCAGTTATAGAATTTAGTTGACCTGTTCAAGATCACAAGTTAGGTAGTGTTGAGGCCAAAATTAGATCCCAGGTTTTCAATTTTCAGACCACATTGGTAATGCATATCAGTTCAGTTCAGTTCAGTCCAGTCACTTAGAAGTGTTTGACTCTGCGACTCCATGGACTGCAGCACGCCAGGCCTCCCTGTCTATATAGGGACATATACATGTTCACCATCACTTATTTCATAACCGTAAAGATAATAATTACGGACAGATTACTGGAGAGATAAAATAAAGCAATTCACACATGCATTTAGTAAAATCATACAGAAACCTGTCTTAGATTTTCAGAAAGCCTCGAATTGACTGACTTCTCTGATTATTATTTACATGTCTATGGTTGAGATAGATGGATTTATTATAGATTGTCAACAATCATAAGATTTTTCAGGTTGGAAAGTTCCATTATAAGTGCATTGCTAAATAATGCCTAATTCTATGCACCTATCTTACTGATATTTTTTTTCTTTTCTTTTATTCTCCAAACTTAGCATTAAATAGATTTCTTGAAATTCTGTGTTATCATGTGTGCTTAGTCGCTCAGTCGTGTCTGACTCTTGGCATCCCCAAGCACTGTAGCCCTCCAGGCTCCTCTGTCCATGGGATTCTCCAGGCAAGACTATTAGAGTGGATTACCACACCCTCCTCCAGGAGTTCCTCCTCCAGGGGTCTTCCCAACCCAGGGATCAAACCCAGGTCTCCTGCATTGCAAACAGATTCTTTACTATCTGAGCCACCAGGAAAGTCCAATGTTATTGTGCTTTGAGCTTTTCTATACTTTCACTGCCCTAATTACTAAATTTTGATTAAAAGTTTATACAGGATATGCTTAGTCATTGAGTCGTGTCCGACTCTTTGCGACCCTATGGACTGTAGTCCATCCGGTTCCTCTGTGCATGGGATTTTCCAGGCAAGAATACTGGAGTGGGTTGTCATTTTCTTCTACAGGGGATCTTTCCAACACAGGGATCAAACCTTTGTCTCTTGCATTGGCAGGTGGATTCTTTACCACTGCTCCACATGGGAAGCCCTGTTTATACAGGATAGATTCCTGTATTATCTGAAAATTAAACCATTAATTCAAAGCAGTTCACACTGTATCCAGTGATAATTGCATTTATATATTTTTTTCTGTTTTTGCTTTTAACTTTAAGATTAGCATAGACCCCTCTTTTCATACATAAGATCATTTTTTCACCTCAGTCTTGCAGAACTGATATAAAATGAACCAATATTTTTTATAGTAACTAAAACATAAAACACATATTATTTCAAAATTTATCAGATGGTGGTACTTGGAGATAAATTGCAGTATTCAACCCAGTTGCCTTAGATATCTGAGGATTTTGTTTGTTTTTAAGCAGAATTGATATTTTTAACAGCAGAATCACTGGGCTTTCTGACCTTCATGGGCCCTGGACACAGATATTACAATTTCATTTTTACTACACAGAGTCACACCCAGCAGGAGACTACGCTGTGAGATCAAGGTGCCTAGGGGAAGCTGCAGGTGTGGGAATGGGGAGGGGATGGGACAGTTGGAGAGGTTTTTGAGAGAATTTCTGCCTTTGAGAGTATAGATTTAGGCAATCCACAGTTACAGGAGATTTTTCATTTATAAATTTTTTTAATACCAACCAGGGAAAAAAGAAAAACTAAAAAATGAATGAGATATCCAGAGACTGGAAGAACTTTTTGAAAGAATTGGAAAGAAAACAAGAAAATATCTAGAACAAATTTAAATTTGTAATCCTGCGACTGGAAACAAGATTCCAGAACCAGCAGCATGAGCACCAGATGAGAACTCTTTAGAAGTGGAGACTCTCGAACTCGGATCTATACTTTAACAATATTCCCGGGTAGAGAGTATGCACTTTCATGTCTGAGATTTAAGTTTGGGAAGCCTGTTTTGCACATTAAGATGAATACAAATATACCTTCAAACATTCTCAGAATTATTTAGAATTTTTTCTTTACATTTTAAAGCTATGGGGAAATGTTAGAGATCTTAAACATTTTGTTTTTTACTTCTTGTTCACTCTCCGTTTTCTTCATATGAAATATTTAATTATCAAGGTTTTTATGAAGTATGCTTGGTCAAAAGCATCCTATGAAGTGTTTTATTATAATACTAAATACTTTATTTTTCAGTGGATTGAAATCAACTATGAGCTTGCTTTTCAATCTACAATTGCACTGCTTTTGTTTAGTTACTCAGTCCTATCTGATTCTTTACGACCTCAAGGACTGGAACCCTCCAGGAAGGACTGTAGCCCACCTGGCTCCTCTGTCCATGGGATTTCCTAGGAAAGAATACTGGAGTAGGTTGACATATACTCTAGGGGATCTTCCTGACCCAGGGATTGAACCCATGCTTCCTACATTGGCAGGCGTTCTTTACTAATGAGCGACCAGGGAAGCCCTTTACAATTAAACACCTTCTCCAGTTTTTGTTGTTGTCAGATGGTGCATTTTCCTTTTGCAACATTATTTTTAACAACTGTGTGAATTAAAGCATCGAGATCACTTTACAAGTGCTACATTGCCCATTATGCTTACTAGATTACCGTCCCCCAAATCTTATTTTGTTTTGTTTTATCTTAAATTGCTCTTTATCCAGCTTAGCCCAATTACTCATTTGTCTTGGCTGCAAACTTATTTTACTGTTCAAAAAATTCAAATCCATCACCCAAAGCAAAGTCTTACCAAAGAGATAGATATTTTAAAATGTGCTACCAATATAAAAAGCAGTTTCCAAAGACAAATTCTAAAAATATTTTTGGCAAGGGTATTATCAGTGGTGAGAATATCAGTTTTCCCAGGTGTCTGCTTTCAAGGAGTTTACATTCAAACATATATTCACTTCTAATATATTTTCTAAAATAGCCATTTCATTTCTTTGAAAGTATAGAAAATGCTGAACCAAGGGAAAAAGCTGAAATTCAAATTGTGTCTTTTTTTCTTAATTATAGATGAAAGCTTTATTCACAGGTAGAAACAGGCTAAATCAGTTCACTATAAAAATGATAGAAGGTTCTAGGTCAAGTTGACTATTGGAAATAAAGCCAGTGTGATGTTTCATCAAATATTAGGATTCAGTGCCAAGGGTTTTCATTATACACAGGGTATGAAGTACTTTATAAATCACTGTATCTGCTGACATTCAATTACATTCAGTCTTATTAATATGAACTGTAGAGTGTCTTCAGGTATCTTCTGGCAGTAAAACCAACCTTTTTATTAAAAAAGCTTGGCATTCACACATGAGCCCAAAGTTCACATAATACCTTTAAACATCTGGGGTATAAATGCTGATTATTTTTAAATGCTTCAAACTACAAACTAATTACCTAAAATCCTTCAAAAGAAACACGTGTCCAGATGCTCTGGGTCTGACTGAAATAGGAGAGCAGGCCTTGTGCAAATCNTTAAAAAAGCTTGGCATTCACACATGAGCCCAAAGTTCACATAATACCTTTAAACATCTGGGGTATAAATGCTGATTATTTTTAAATGCTTCAAACTACAAACTAATTACCTAAAATCCTTCAAAAGAAACACGTGTCCAGATGCTCTGGGTCTGACTGAAATAGGAGAGCAGGCCTTGTGCAAATCAGGTAGTGATTTTTCTAGGAAAATGTAGTCCTTCCATACCTCTTTCTATATGATTTCTTTTTTTTCTTTGCACAATAGTACATTTTTATGAGTGAGTCTCCTATATTTGTAAAATAATCTCAGAGGCTCTAGGATAGGAAGCATATATACTGGTTCTTGTAAATCCACAATAATAGTCCCTGGGCAGAGCAGGTAGTGTCAGAAATGAAGACTCAGCATTTTACCATTCTCACCCTTCCAGGTGGACTTCCTTTGTGGCTCAGCTGGTAAAGAATCCGCCTCCAATGTGGGAGACCTAGGTTTCATCCCTGGGTTGGGAAGATTCCCTGGAGAAAGGAAAGCCTACCCACTCCAGTAATATGGGCTAGAGAATTCCATGAACTGTTTAGAGTCCATGATCGCAAAGAGTTGAATGTGACTGAGTGACTTTCACATGCACACTTCCAGATAACGTGGACTCATCTTCTCTATTTTATAAAAATATTATCTTCCAACTGAAGAATCCTTACAGATACCTCTTAGATCAGAGGTTTGACACACTGGCTGTCNGCCTACCCACTCCAGTAATATGGGCTAGAGAATTCCATGAACTGTTTAGAGTCCATGATCGCAAAGAGTTGCACGTGACTGAGTGACTTTCACATGCACACTTCCAGATAACGTGGACTCATCTTTTCTCTCTATTTTATAAAAATATTGTCTTCCAAATGAAGAATCCTTACAGATACCTCTTAGATCAGAGGTTTGACACACTGGCTGTCTTTGGGTCACTTATAAAACTATCAATTCCTGGGCCTGTACCCAGGTATTCTGGCTTCATGTTCTGTGGGGTGCTCAGTGGGGGTACTGCTATTATTATTGCCACCTCTGTTAATTCTACTATGCAGTCTGGACTGGGAACCACTCTTAGATCATGGCTTCTGAGGAGCTGAAAAGCCTCTATATAATTTTGCCAGTAGTACAAGAGACAAGAGGTATTCTTCTAAGATGTCCTTTCAGTTCAGTTCAGTCTCTCAGTCGTGTCCGACTCTTCGCGACCCTATGAATCACAGCACGCCAGGCCTCCCTGTCCATCACCAACTCCCGGAGTTGACTCAGACTCACGTCCATNCATGTGCACACTTATCACACAATTTAAAGATTCTTAAATCATAGAATTTGGTTTAAAAGTATGTTTTTCACTTTTAAATGAGTGATATCACACCTTGACAGTAGGTGGCACCATTGTCATGTTCTAACAATGTGCTGCCTCAAAGAGGTCAGAAGCTCACATAGGCACTTGTTTCTTTTAAGACGTGTGGAGGATTAGCGTTCGAGGATCAAGCTTGAAACTTGTTATTAGTTTGAAATAATATAAAAAGTTCCATTCTTTTGCCATTCTTTGTTTTAAAAGAACAAAAATTATTTCATATCTTTGCCACCATTGTGGTAACCTGAAGCTCTTTTATATGTAATGATTTTCTTTTAAGTGATTTCAATGCTTTTACTGGCAAAACAGAACAAAGTCTTACAGAAATGATGCTAAGGGGGAAAAAAAAACCTGTCTCCTCCTGATAAGGAAAACAATAATCTTTATTCATCTTTGATATTTATTTTCCCTTTTCAATAACATTACCTGTGTGACATGGCAGTGATCATAAAGGTTAGAATCAGTTTTCTTTAGGAAGATTATTTGTAATTACATTTTCTTACGAATTGCTAAAATTACCTCCCACCAGCTCTTTTGTAAATCCTAAATCCATTTACTGCCGCTATTTATCCTAAAACAAATAAGAGCAACAATAACAAAACTTAGTTCACTACTTTCTCCTGGAATGTTTTGCCATTGTTCAGGTTAATACAGAGACAGCTGTTAGTCACTAATGGATCAGCAGCTTGAAAAGGTGGATGTCACTGATAGGCACAAATGGATTTTTAAGCATTTCTCTAAAACTCCTTGCTAACGTTCCTTTCGTAGGAACAGTTAAGCATGTCAATCACTTCTTGCAAGTTTTGGATTTTTCTCCACAGATATAGGGTTTGCCATCCTAAGATTTCCATTTTCTTTAATCATGGAGATCTAGTTTGCCTTCCTAGGATTTTCATGGTTGATTGATGGTGTGAACGAACGCATTGATAAAATAATACTTTGGAGACAACGCCAGGAAAATTATCTGTTTTTGTTTTACTTGCCATTATGTTTTCTTCTAACTCAGAAAATTGATGGATGGCTGTTGTATTTGAGCCTGTGTGTATGTATAATTTTTCTACATACTTGGGGTGTCTTTCATCTGCTACATTTATTTTATACCAAGTAATCTGAGCATAAACAGGACATCATTTGATTCTCTGATTATATCTCAGCTACTACTAGAGCTAAGAAACTGTTGGGCAATCACATATTCAACCAGAAGGCTTCCCTGGTGGCTCAGACAGTAAAGCGTCTGCCTACAACGCTGAAGACCCAGGTTCAATCCCTGGGTCGGGAAGATCCCCTGGAGAAGGAAATGGCAACCCACTCCAGGACTCTTGCCTGGAAAATCCCATGGACCGAGGAGCCTGGTAGGCTACAGTCCATGGGGTCGCAAAGAGTTGGACATGACTGAGTGACTTCACTTTTCACTTATTCAACCAGAAATAAGGTGAAGCATATTTTCTAGGAATATTCAAAGACAGCAGACATTGCATTTTGTTTAGATGCCTAGCAGCATTCAACTATACTATCTGGTGGTGCCAGTGGGAAAGAATCCATTGGTCAATGCAGGAGACACAAGGGTCGTGGGTTCAAATCCTGGGTTGGGAGGATCCCCTGGAGGAGGAAATGGCAACCCACTCTATCATTCTTGCCTGGAAAATTCCATGAACAAGAGGAGCCTGGCAGGCTACGATCCAAGGGGTCACAAAGGGCTGGCCATAACAGAGCACATATGCAGGGATCCTGTAGGAACGGCTGAATCAGGATGAAATGAGTGCTATTCTTAGTATTTAGGATTGATATTCGATGCCAAATAGCCTGAAGGTGGTGTGAATTCTGCAGCCTTTTTAATAAGTGGAGCTATTTGAGACAAAGTCATCTCTAATTTCTACTTTTGTTTGGTCCAGTTTCCTTGTGTCTCAGCTGGTAAAGAATCTGCCTGCAGTGCAGGAGACCTGGGTTTGATCCCTGGGTTGGGAAGATCCCCTGGAGAAGGGAAAGGCTACCCACTCCAGTGTTCTGGCCTGGAGAATTCCATGGACAGTCCCTGGGTGGCAAAGAGTCAGACATGACTAAGCGACTTTCACTTCACTTTACTTCAATCAGGCTCAAGGTTTTGACTTCTTTGCTTTCATCAGAATCTATGTAAGACTTAGTTTTTGTCTCTTTATGTGCACTAGTTGTTATATATACTAAAGGAAAAATGCCGAGTGCTATATTGCAAGTAAATAGGAAATCTGTATGTGCTCTGTGGAGTCAAGGACTGTTCTTATTTCTCTTTGTGCCTCATGACTAGTACAATGCCTTAGACAGTCTAGATTGTGTGCGTGCAAGTAGCTTCAGTCGTGTCAGACTCTGTGTGACCACATGGACTGCAGCCCACCAGGCTCTTTTGTCCATTGGATTCTCCAGGCAAGAGTACTGCTGTGGATTGCCATGCCCTCCTCTAGGGGATCTTCCCAACCCAGGGACTAGACCAATGTCTCTTATTTCTCCTGCACTGGCAGGTAGGTTCTTTACCACTAGCATCACCTGGGAAGCCTAGACAGGCTACAATGTTGGTCAGCAAATATTTACTAAAGCTCTCAACAGGACAGCTGACTATCTGATAAACCTGGCAATTTGTTCTTCAAAATTCAATCAGGTGCTACCTACATCAGTCTGTCTTCTAAGCAGGATATTGATTCTTTCTCCTACGCTCTTTAGGGACCAAGAAGTTCCCTGAAAACAGTATCCTGTTCTGCATGGTTGATGTACTCTTCTTGTAAGGAATCCTTGGAGATTTTTGTTTCTGGTGGCATTTCATTTTCAATCTGAGTCTTCAGCAAGACAATACTAAAGATTCACTGAGAAGTACAGAAGCTGTATATGTATGTAGTGTGTGATTTTTCACAAGCTATAAACCCACATGTGCAATCATAAAACCAAACTTAGAAACTGTGATCCAGTTATGTCTGGGCAATTTGAGATTTTTCTGAGACTTCTGTCAGTCATTTGAGGTTTAACTTCAGTTAAATTCAAGATTTTACCTCTCCTTCTTCTGTCTGAATTTGATTTTGAATGGAGATTCCAGGGGGCAGGGGTCTTTCCTAGTTCTTTGCTGATCTCTTCTGAGCTGTGCATTAGTTCTCAACAGTTCTCAGGTAGTATGATCCTTCATAAAAGCACGTGCTAAGACTTGTTAGGCCTCATTTGCTTTTTTTCTTTCTGATTGCTGGATCTTAGTTCTTCACGCAGAGATTGAGCTGTACCCCCTGCATTAGGAGCACAGAGACTTAACCACTGGACCAACAGGGAAGTCCCAGGCCTCACTGCTACTGAGAGAGGGGCTCATGTCTCTTCGTGTGGTAACCCCTCCCTCTTATCTAAGCAGCATCTGTGTCTCCCATAACCTCTGCACTTTCCTTATGGGCTTCCCTGATGGTTCACGTGGTGAACAATCCACCAGGGTCAGGGAGATTCCCTGGAGAAGGGAATGACAACCCACTCCAGTATTCTTGCCTGGAAAATCCCAAGGACAGAGGAGCCTGGTGAGCTGCAGACCATGTGGTTGCAAAGAGTCAGACATGACTGAGCTATTGACATTGTATGGGCAGTGGGAAGGGACATTCCCTCTCAAGTACTTCTTCTGGACAATGGAAAAGTTGTTGAGGCTTCCTCACATTGTCCAGCAGTCATATCTGCTCTCCTGCTCCACGGCAGGTGTGAGGCTTTTGCTTCTAGGAGTTTCAGATGGACAGTGAACCATTCTCCTCTCTTCTTGGCTGATCAGCCTCATTTAGAAGTCTACGCTTCTCTCTGCCTCCGCTTGCTCCACCCTCAGCCAGACAAAGATGCAGGACTTCCCAAACAGGATGCAGTCTCTGACTTGGAATCCTTTGATTCTTCTCTACACAGCTTGGAAGCTCTCACCTGTTTTGTAAGGTAGGTTAAAGGTAAGCAAACAAATACTTTTCTAAGTAGGCATTCTTCTAAATACTTTACACCTGGGCTCGCTTTCTGAAACTTAAGGCTTTGCTCCAACTTACTTGTTTTTTTTCCCNAATCCTTTGATTCTTCTCTACACAGCTTGGAAGCTCTCACCTGTTTTGTAAGGTAGGTTAAAGGTAAGCAAACAAATACTTTTCTAAGTAGGCATTCTTCTAAATACTTTACACCTGGGCTCGCTTTCTGAAACTTAAGGCTTTGCTCCAACTTACTTGTTTTTTTTCCCATAGACATTTCTCCCTTTGGCGATGGTGGCCTTCAGAGTTAAGGTGTGTGTGGAAGTGAGAGATGGAAGGGAGACAGACCTTTAGCTCATGCCTCACACACCACCCTAGTCCTAACACAATATGAATTCTAGAAGGAGGGGGCACCAGGCACTTTAAAACTCTTTATAACAACTCTACAAAGAATTTTTATTTCCTTTTTAGAGGTGATAAACTTGAGATTTGAAAAGATGAATATGTCATAACACCAAATTATAGAGGGTTGGTGTGACTTCAGTATTACCTATCAATCTTCTTGGCCTCCAGATATTAGGAAAAAATTTAGCAAGACTGCCAGGGAAATGGATTTTTTAAAATTCTTGCCTGGTTGCCTCCTATCATTATCCCATCTCTGTTTCTTCTGTTTACAATCTGGGAGGGTCCACAGTCTCATTTTGATTCACACTGGTCCATGTTAGATTGCTTCTGTCCTCGTATCAGTAGTGATATAATGGTCATAAATCCACCTTCTCTCTGGCTGTGTTAGTACAGGTCAGGGTTTCTCAGTTTTGCCGCTACTGACATTTTGGGTCAGACAATTCTTGGACAAATTCAGATAATCTGGACAGTTGTGGAGGACTTTTTGTGTTTTGTAGCAGCATCCTTGACCTTTACTTACTAGACGCCAGTAATACTCCCTCCAGCCACAGTAATCAAATAAGTCTGCAAACATTGTCAAATGCCCCCTGGGAGATGGAATAGACTACCTCCCATTAAAGCTCCTGTATATGTTTTTTAAAAAACTCTGACTCTGCTACACTATGCTCTAGTATACTATACTCTTCCAATGTTGGTTCTATTTATTCCTTGAGACTCCAAAACTCTCTGTGAATGCTTGTAATACATTCAGGGGCAGATTTCAGTTTTGTAGGGCTTGAAGTTGTATCACTTGGGGGCCCCTCTTAAGAAAAGCCACACTGAATTTTAAAAGTAAAACTAACCTTTAATAACAACTTAATTATTTGTAAGGAGAAAAAATACAATAAATCACAAATTTTTCAAAGCTTACATATACTATTGTACAAATATCATAAAATCTAGAAAAACTCTAAATATATATATATAAATTATCTGTTTATAACATTATTTTGGATTGCATTTTTGGCTACTTATTCTTAGATTGCCCCTATAGTTTTAACAGTATTTTTAATAGACAGACTAGACCACTGAGATTTTCTCTACTATGAGTAACTTGACGTTTTTTGTTCTTCTTATATTTCAGAAAGGTTTACCTCAGCCTCACAATTTGTTATGCTTATGATACAATATATTGCAGTGTATATAACATATGATTTTGCATACAGACATTTCTCCGCTTTTGGTATTACTATAGATTGCTGTTTTGTACAGAAAGTCTAAGTTCTATTTCATATGGTGGTGGTGGTGTAGTTGTTAAGTTGTGTCTGACTCTTGCGATCTCATGGACTGTAGCCCACCAGGCTCCTCTGTCCATGGGATTCTCCAGGCAAGAATACTTTAGTGGGTTGCCATTTCCTTCTCCAGGGGATCTTCCTGACCCAGGGATCGAACCCAGGTCTCCTGCATTGTAGGTAGATTCTTTACTAACTGAGCCACCAGGGAAGGCTCTATTTCATGTGATTGCCATCAAAAAAGATAAAATGGGAAGAATGTTGAATAATAATCAGTCAAGTAAATGTGGTCTTATTCAGTCCATTCATGACAGGAGGACGTTTCTCTTATGACTGACTACTCTACCATGGGAACTGAATCCTTTGCTCACAATTTTACAGCTTGGTTTATTGGAAGAATTTCCTACAGACTAGTTTCTAGAGCCAAACATTTCAAGCCTTTTTCTTCTTCCACTTCACACATTCTTTTCGTTCTTGGTGCCATAGGACATATTCATCTAGAAATACAGCCTCTAGCTTTTCACATTACCATCACTATCCTTGCTAAGTCGATAAGGGGGCACAGTAGGCATGGTACACCAGGAAGGAGCAAAAACACGATTATGTACAGAATTGACTGCTGACCCCATGAACAGGTCCCATTTTACCTACACTAAATTTATTCTCTACTTGCCTTGTTCTCAGAAGGATCCCTGAAATGTCCTGGCCACTGCAATACACATTTATTCAGGAGGAAAATATGCCAGGGAGGATGCTAGGGTAGAAAGAGATGGACACGTTATATCTTGCAAACTAAGTAGTTAAGACATCATATTCTTGCAGATTTTACAAAACTTTACCCCAGTGAAAATATATCCCTATGATCTCTTGCAGGGCCTCAGAAGTGACATGCATATGAAAAGAACTGAAACATTAGCTTCATTAATTTAAAGCAAACACATTTTAACCATAGCTCTTGTAGGGGAAAACAGTGAGGGAGATGCAGAAGGAGAGAAGACAGAGAAAGGAAATTTCTATTGGGTCACAGGAAAAAGCAGAGAATAAAGAGTTGGTTCATGCTTTCTACCAGATATGGTGCTAAGTACTCTGTATGGATTAGACTCATCATACCCTATAAATTAGATACCAACTCTTCACTTTATAGAAACTAAGGTGTAGATAAATTAAGTAATTTTTCCATGTTATTCCTGAGTTTTTACATTTAATATGAATAATTTTTATAAGCCTATGATAGTTGATTTTGATACAATGTGAGACTATAGATGTTATTGATGTTTGTAGAGCAAATGACTCTTTTTGACATTTTACAATTGAAATTTAGCTTCAGAAGAGTAATTTCCTTAATATGAGATTATATCTTAGCAATGCTGCCAGTTCTCTTTACTGTTCTTATAATTTATTTGTTAATCAGTGTTAATAAATTATGGATAATATCAAGAAAGGTTTTTGAAAAAAGGCTTTATCACTAGGTCATCAGTACAGATAGACTGTGAATACAATAATTTGATACCCTCATCTCCTAGGGGGCTAATATTTGGACTTAGGGCCACAACTACTTCATGACTATCTTTAAAGAAACAAGCTATAACTACATTGATCAAGCTATAACTACAATGACTTGAATTATTAACCAATTTAATGTGAATTTTAAATAATTATTTTTGTAGCCTATAATTCACTCTGTACTCATTTGGATTCTTATAATTATATCAAAAACACCGTGTCTGGTCCTGGGAGCAAAAGAATACTGTAGTTTTAGAAATAGCAACTGAGAGGTTAGAAAGAAAGAAGGGCATGGCTTGAACAGTGATGTCTCTTTGGGGGCTACTTGAATAATTAAAGGGCAGTGAAACCTGTTTTATCTCATAGATAGAATTATATAAAGTCTGTAAGATTCTCACATTTTCATTACAAGCTGATAGATTTATTGAGTACATTTAAATGATTTAACATGGAGACAATCTCATGTGAAATCAGTACTTCAGTATTTTCTATTTTTCTTCTTTGGTCCAATGCCCAAAACTTCATCAGATTATACTTCTAAAAGGCTCAAAACTGATTTGTAGAAATGATATAGTAAATGATATGGGGGAGAAACTATCCATGTTAATTATGTTTGAGTACTTTACTGTGCCTGCACAGAGGCTTTCTAATTTGCCAAACCATCTCTGACTAAGGCTGGTTGAAGGCTTAATTTAAGAATGTCTCTTTTAAAAAATTTGGTAGGTTGAATTATTGGGTTCCAACTCTAGTTCTTGATATGATCTCATGGCAGGGGCTTTCTTGACTTGATTTTTGGGCTTTATTTCAGATAAACTTTTGGGTTGGATTTCTGAGTTTCACNGGCTGGTTGAAGGCTTAATTTAAGAATGTCTCTTTTAAAAAATTTGGTAGGTTGAATTATTGGGTTCCAACTCTAGTTCTTGATATGATCTCATGGCAGGGGCTTTCTTGACTTGATTTTTGGGCTTTATTTCAGATAAACTTTTGGGTTGGATTTCTGAGTTTCACTTTGATCAGTGGGGATTTTCAGTAGATGTGGCATTATTGCATGCTGGTCTCAGTCTCTGGGTAACTAACAAGTCTTTGTCCTGGCCCTTGTGGTTCTCATTGAGACTGCAAGAGTCTCTTAGTAATACCCATCAGAAAATATTGAAAAAAATGTTTATTATTCACAAGTCCTAAAAATTAGATCCATGCTATACCTGGGACCACACAATGAGGGGGAAAGAGACAGAGAGAGAAAGAAGAGAAAGAGACTCAGCCTGGGGTTCTACTTTCACTGGGGTTGAGAGTGGGGTTTTGAAGGCTCACTCTATACTGGTTTAAACCATAAGGGCTGGCATTTAAAGTACTGGAAGAAAAAAATAAGTGGCTCAAATGATAAGTTTTAGAAACCAACCAAGATCTCTGAAACAAAGGAGCTTGGGCAGAGATGGGGATGGAGAGGCCTGGTTCTTTACCTAGTCCTGCGACTGGCATGTGTTACTTGAGATAGTCATCTCTGAAGTGGGCACCTCTTTGAAATGGGCGCCTGGACACTGAAAGCTTCAGTGAGGCATTTGCACGGAAAAGAAAAATAACACAACTGTCAGAGCTTACACTATAGATTTGTGCAAAGGTCTGAAATGCACTTGAGTGGTTGAATTTGCCCTCCTCTGCTCTTTCTTTTTCCAAGAGAAGATCAGGCTTTGTGGAACCTCTGGTCAAAGAGAATGGAAGACATTTGGAAAATGCCTGAATTCAACAAAACTTTGGAGTTAAGCATAATTGAGCCCTGTCTAGATCAGCTGAACCTTACTTGACTCACAAATGCATAAGCAAGAAAGAATGTGTAATTCTGTGTCTGCTCCAGTGTTTTGGAGTGCTTTTTAAGCCCACAATTTTGTGGCAATAGATGACTGATAAAGTGTTCAAGGTATTCCGGTTGCCTAGTAAGAGTTTGGGCTTCATTTTGCTGATGAGACTAATGGATTGATTTTCCTGAAGTCAGATCAAACTTCCCACAGTAAGCTGAGGCTGTCTGTGTCAACATTACTTTCCTCTGAGGCAGGAAGTTTTAAATCAGACTCCAAACTAACAAATATCTTTGCTGTTTGCATCAAGAAATTCTTGCAAAGCAATTTTTCTGGGCAAACAAATTGCTCATCTGGGGAAATAACTATCTCCTCATCACAACATCAGTTTGCTCACCTGAATAAATAACTCATCTATTAGGACATGAATTAGCTCATCAAGACTTTCTTTAAGAATTTCACCTCTGATCCTATCTATGAGAGCATTGTCTTTGCTGTCATTCAGTCATGTCCAATTCTCTGTGACCCCATGGACTGCAGCCCATCAGGCTCCTCTGTCCATAGAATTTTCGAGGCAAGAATACTGGAGTGGATTGCCATTTCCTATTCCAGGGGAGTTTTCCAACCCAGGGATTGAACCTGCATCTCTTGTGTCTCCTGCATTGGCAGGTGGATTCTTTACCAATTCTAACCAGATTCCCTCTTAAATTTTCTACCTTAAAAATCTCTTGCAAGTATGCTCCCAACTTTCTAAATATTCTTCTCTCACTTGTACTTTTCAAACATTACTTAGACTGTCAAGATGATAATCTCCCTTGCTGAAGTAAATTTAGTGGATTTAGTTTTGCTTGGTCAGTAGTGTTTTAAGTGGTTTTTGTGTAAGAATACAGTTGACACACATTAGGATTAGTCCATTGAGGAGTAGTTAATCCGTATACTAATAAGAATAGCAAAAACCTTAAGAATGTACTGGCTTCTGTTTCTCTTTTCTTTACCATTAACTTACACATGCATCAGACTGACATTTATAAAGCAAGGGAGAAAATTTCCATGTCTAAAACTATGATTCTAAACCTCTGAGGTTTTCAAACATATTTGTAAAAAATATCACTGAAATAATTTTTAGTTTGTTCTTGATCTCTCTTAAGAAGTGCATAAAATATAACATAATTTAAATGATTATTCTATAATTTTATTTGTATATCTATCAATATTTATTTTTGTCTATGATAAATGCCTTTAAAATCCTGATATAATTTATTCCTTAAGTAATTTTTTTTGGTTATATAAATTGATTTGCATGAAGAGTCTGAATCCAAATATATACATTTCTGATATGTTTCAAATGATAACATATTACACATTTAGAATTCACCAGAAAGCTATATTCAGTTCAGTTCAGTTCAGTTGCTCAGTCGTGTCCGACTCTTTGCAACCCCATGAATTGCAGCACNCATGTGAAGAGTTGACTCATTGGAAAAGACTCTGATGCTGGGAGGGATTGGGGGCAGGAGGAGAAGGGGACGACAGAGGATGAGATGGCTGGATGGCATCACCGACTCAATGGACATGAGTTTGAGTGAACTCCGGGAGATGGTGATGGACAGGGAGGCCTGGCATGCTACAATTCATGGGGTCACAAAGAATTGGACACAACTGAGTGACTGAACTGAACTGAGCTGATGTTTGTGCTCACACATTTAGTTGTTAAGTTGAGCTGAAGTATAAATAATTTTGTGTTTAGAATTTGACTATCAGAATGATAGATGATAAAGTTCCTGTGGTCTCAGAAACTCGAGACTATGACTTGATCAGCTGCAACCTACAAATCACATTTCTAGTTTGGTGACTAGAAATACAAGATCAGATAAGTATTTCAAGTAAGATGAAATTCAGATTACACAAAAGAAATCAATATATACAAATGGTGTTGATTACATTCTTGGCTTATTTCTTCTGACCAACAAATGCCATGTATAGAATTTCAAATAGCAGGAAATTTAAGTATGAGAAAGGCAAAAAAAGAGGAAGGAATAGAAGAATAGAAGTCAATAGGAATCTGTAGTAAGAGAAGGTTGTATGCAATAATTAAACCTGAATCAGTTGAGATTTTAAATTATTAAATTTTTTATTTGAATGTACCATTTTTATTTATTATTTATTTGGGGTTTTATACTGTAATATTTCAGGATGAGGCAATCAATGTAGATATACTGATCAAAAATGAGTGAGAACAGAACAAAAACTAAATAGACTTTTACCTGAAAATAGTTTGTAAAGGACACTGATTAAATTCAATAACTGTTAAATAAGTCAAATGAAATGAAATTGTAAAAAATGCTTCACAGGACAAAATGAAATGATTTAAATCAAGGAACTCAACAACTGGAAATTGCTATATATAAAATATTTTCCCAAGTAAAAGAACAATTTAATTTTTGTAAACGGTACATATTAAATGATTTGCCATACTTTTATAAATGTTTGAAATATTTCAGTATAAAATCTTATTGAAAAACAAAAAACGATATTGAGCAAATGAAAAACACTACTATGTTCTTAGTCAAGAAGATGTTATTATTATAAAGTCAATTCTCCTAAAATTAGTATATGTATTTAATGAAGTTCTAATGAGAATCTCAATGTGATTTTTTAGGGGGAGGAGCATGTGTAAACAATATTAATGTTTATTACCCCCAAAGAGCTAAGAATAAAAGAGAAACCTGAAAAAGGACTTTACATTCCAGATATCAGTAGAGCAGAGTGGAAAAGCCATGAAACACACATAAATACAGTATTGGTAAAGAAACTAACAAGTTATAGGAATAGAAAACATATTTCATAAATGAATCTCAGTAAAAATGATACTTTAATGTTTATATGTTCAAATGAAAAGGAAAATTACATTTTTTCTGGTATTTTTGTTCAGATATTATTGGCTATCTACCTAAAAGAACTAAAATTGGAATCTATCTTATCTCCTATACAAAAATAAACTCCAAAGAAGAAAAAACTTAAAGATGGAAGATAAAGAATAAAACCTGAGACAAAAGACTTTAGGAGAGTGTTTATAATACCTAAGATCTTACAAAATATTAATAGAAACTGTAAACCCAGAAGACAAAAAATATAGCTGTAATTGGCTATAGTTCAGTTCAGTCGATCAGTCATGTCCAACTCTTTGTGACTCCATGAACCGCAGCAAACTAGGCCTCCCTGTCCATCACCAACTCCTGGAGTTTACCGAAACTCATGTCCATTGAGTTGGTGATGCCATTCAACCATCTCATCCTCTGTTGTCCCCTTCTCCTCCTGCCCTCAGTCTTTCCCAGCATCAGAGTCTTCTCAAATAAGTCAGCTCTTCACATCAGGTGGCCAAAGTATTGGAGTTTCAGCTTTAACATCAGTCCTTCCAATGAACACCCAGGACTGATCTCCTTTAAAAGGAAGGACTGGTTGGATCTCCTTGCAGTCCAAGGGACTTTCTAGAGTCTTCTCCAATACCACAGTTCAAATACATCAATTCTTCAGCACTCAGCTTTCTTTATAGTCAAACTCTCAATACATGATGACTGGAAAAACCATAGCCTTGACTAGATGGACTTTTGTTGGCAAAGTAATGTCTCTGCTTTTGAATATATGCTATCCAGGTTGCTCATAACTTTCCTTCCGAGGAGTAAGCGTCTTTTAATTTCCTGGCTGCAATCACCATCTGCAGTGATTTTGGAACTCAAAAAAATAAAGTCAGTCACTGTTCCCTCATCTATTTGCCATGAAATGATGGGACTGGATGCCATGATCTTCGTTTTCTGAATGTTGAGCTTTAAGCCAAATTTTTCACTCTCCTCTTTCACTTTCATCAAGAGGCTCTTTAGTTCCTCTTCACTCTCTGCCATAAGTTTGGTGTCATCTGCACATCTGAGGTTACTGATATTTCTCCCTGCAATCTTGATTCCAGCTTGTGCTTCCCCGAGTGTTTCTCAGGATGTACTCTGCATATAAGTTAAATAAGCAGGGTGCCAACATACAGCCTTGATGTACTCCTTTTCCTATTTGGAACCAGTCCGTTGTTCTATGTCCAGTTCTAACTGTTGCTTCCTGATCTGCATACAGGAGCAGAGGATATTAAGAAGAAGTGGCAAGGATACACAGAAGAACTGTACAGAAAAGAGCTTCACAACCCAGATAATCCCGATGGTGTGATCACTCTCCTACAGCCAGACATCCTGGAATGTAAAGTCAAGTGGGCCTTAGGAAGCATCTCTATGAACAAATCTAGTAGATGTGATGGAGTTCCAGTTGAGCTTTCAAAATCCTAAAAGATGATGCTATGAATGTGCTGCAGTCAATATGTCAGCAAATCTGANCCCAGATAATCCCGATGGTGTGATCACTCTCCTACAGCCAGACATCCTGGAATGTAAAGTCAAGTGGGCCTTAGGAAGCATCTCTATGAACAAATCTAGTAGATGTGATGGAGTTCCAGTTGAGCTTTCAAAATCCTAAAAGATGATGCTATGAATGTGCTGCAGTCAATATGTCAGCAAATCTCAAAAACTCAGCAGTGGCCACAGGATTGGGAAAGGTCAGTTTTCATTCCAATCCCAAAGAAAGGCAATGCCAAAGAATGCTCAAACTACCACACAATTGCACTCATCTCATACACTAGTAAAGTAATTGGCTATAGGAAAACTGCAAATTGTTTCATTTTAAAGTGTATTAAAAATAATGCCAATGATAAGATGAGAAATGTAGGAAAATATCTGTAACAGAGACAAAAAATATAGAAAAGAGGAAAAGGGTAAAAGACACTTTACAATACTGTAAATTGAAATGAAAACAGACATGAAAGAGACATTACAGTTCACTAGTTGTCAGGGAGTAAAAATTAGTGTAATACGGATATGTCTTTTTATTTCTAGCAAAGTCAAACTTTAAGGGAAAGCTATACATATACACACTGCAGATACAAATGGGATGTTTAAAATATTTGTGGAAATTATCTGGCAAGTATTACTGAGATTAAATATAATAGACCCTTGATGCAGATTTTCTACCAGACTATAGAATCTATATGACAGAAATCAAAGCAATATTAACTAAGGTTATATGTACATGGATTTTATTCTATTATTGCTCATGGTGGCATTTTTACAGTGGAAAATTAAATAATATTATATGTACATTAAGGAATAAAATACAGCCACTAACAAAGTGAACTTTATTTGTACAAATAATCTAGCATCTCTCTATCAAGTCGTGGTTTTCTCGACGTTTTTTAGTTACATATATGACTACAGAAACAGCTCAGTATCTGGAGATTGATAAGCCTTGTAACATGACATACTCAGAAATAAAAGTAAATGATATTTAGAGGTCATAGTGGGCGGCAAATGAGGAAAATATAGAAGGATATCCTATTGTTAACATGGATAAACTTGATGCGAGTGAGCTGATGTGGGAGAAAGGTGAGGAGATTGGAAAGGGTGAGGCCAAAAAGAAAAAATGAAAAAGGCTGGATATAATAAAACAAAGACATAATCACACATATATGTATGTAGGTATGTATGCATTTATTCATGACTATATATTTACTATGTCAGCAAATCTGGAAAACTCAGCAGTGGCCACAGGAATGGAAAAGGGAAATTTTCATTCCAGTCCCAAAGAAGGGCAATGCCACTACTGCGTGATTGTACTCATTCCACATGCTAGCAAGGTAATGCTCAAAATCCTTCAAGCTAGGCTTCAACAGTATGTGAACCGAGAACTTCTAGATATACAAGCTGAATTTAGGAAAGGCAGAGGAACCCAAAATCAAATTGCCAACATCCGTTGGATCATAGAAAAAGAAAGAGAATTCCAGAAAAACATCTCCTACATTACTGACTATGCTAAAGCCTTTGATTGTGTAGATCACAACAAACTGTGGAAAATTCTTAAAGAGATGGGAATACTAGACCACCTAACATGCCTCCTGAGAAACCTGTATGCAGGACAAGAAGCAACAGTTAGAACCAGACTTGAAACAATGGACTTGTTCAAAACTGGGAAAGGAGTACATGATGGCTGTATATTGTCACCCTGCTTATTTAACTTATACGCAGAGTACATCATGAGGGATGCTGGGCTATATGAGTCACAAGCTCAAATCAAGATTTCTGGGAGAAATATCAACAACCTCAGATATGCAGATGACACCACCCTTATGGCAGAAAGTGAAGAGGAATTAAAAACCTCTTGATGTAGGTGAAATAGAGGAGTGAGGAGCCTTGCCTAAAACTCAACATTCAAAAAGCTAAGATCATGGTACTCAGTCCTATTACTTCATGGCAAATAGATAGGGAAACAATTGAAACAGTGACAGGCTTTTATTTTCTTGGGCTCCAAAATCACTGCTGACAGTGACTGCAGCCATGAAATTAAAAGCTGCTTAAAGGCAAAATGATAGGATACTGAAAGAGCAATTCCCCAGGTAGATAGGAGCCCAACATGCTACTGGAGATCAGTGGAGATATAACTCCAGAGAGAATGAAGGGATGGAGCCAAAGCAAAAACAATACCTAGTTGTGGATGTAACTGGTGATAGAAGCAAGGTCTGATGCTGTAAAGAGCAATATTGCCAAGGAACCTGGAATGTTAGGTCCATGAATCAAGGCAAATTGGAAGTGATCAAACAGGAGATGGCAAGAGTGAATGTTGACATTCTAGGAGTCAGTGAACTGAAATGGACTGGAATGGGTGCATTTAACTCAGATGACCATTATATCTACTACTGTGGGCAGGAATCCCTTAGAAGAAATGGAGTAGGCATCATGGTCCACAAAAGAGTCTGAAATGGATGCAATCTCAAAAACGACAGAATGATCTTTGTTCGTTTCCAAGGCAAACCATTCAATATCACAGTAATCCAAGTCTATGCCCCAACCAGTAATGCTGAAGAAACTGAAGTTGAACAATTCTATGAAGACCTACAAGACCTTTTAGAACTAATAGCCAAAATAGATGTCCTTTTCATTATAGGGGACTGGAATGCAAAAGTAGGAAGTCAAGAAACACCTGGAGTAACAGGCAAATTTGGCCTTGGAATACAGAATGAAGCAGGGCAAAGGCTAATAGAGTTTCGCCAAGAGAATGCACTGATCATAGCAAACACTGTCTTCCAACAACGCAAGAGAAGACTCTACACATGGACATCACCAGATGGTCAACACTGAAATCAGACTAATTATATTCTTTGCAG
>SJYA01000299.1:0-17163 GCA_006410615.1 Neotragus moschatus | reverse complement strand
AAGCGCCGACAGCTTCAACGCTCAGGGCTCTAGGCAGCCCTTCCGGGCCCGCGTGATGGGAGGGGTGGAGGCCAGACTCTCGCGAGAGCTGTGTGTGCGTTCTACTCTACCTCTACGTCTTTGCGGTTGGCCTTAGGGCTGCGGCGGCCAGCCAGTCAGGGGCACGGCTTCCGGAGCGTTTCAGATGGCTACTCAGCAAGGGACGCCTTCCTCGGCCCTGCGGGTCCTGGAAGAAGCGTTGGGCATGGGCTTGTCGGCTGCCGGGGACACCGCGGAGGCGGTGGCTGCTGAGGGTGCCTATTACCTGGAGCGTATCCTTCGCGTGTAGGCGCGGCACCCAGACGCTGGCCGCGGTAACGGGTGGTGGGAGCGAGGGCGCCCTTTGAAGCCTGGGGTCCGCCAGCTGGTAGAGGCACCTGTTGGGTCTCACGATGATCCTTCCAACACCACGACCCCGGAAACCTGCCCACTGTAATTTTTCGCCTTGTTGTAGTTGTAGGCTGGTGTGTTCCTGTTGGAAAAAGTTTGTAGTCACCACTCAGTAAACTCTGCAGTTTTAAAGTAGCCCCACAAATTAATCCAACCCTCCTTTCACTCAGTGGTTTTCTTTTCTTTTTTTTTTTAATTTTTCTTTTTACTTTATTTTGCTTTACAATACTGTATTGGTTTTGCCATACATTGACATGACTCCACCACGGGTGTACATGAGTTCCCAATCCTCAACCTCCCTCCCATCTCGCACCCCTTATCATCTCTCTGGATCATCCCCGTGCACCAGCCCCAAGCATCCTGTATCCTGTATTGAACATAGACTGGCTATTCGTTTCTTACATGATACTATACATGTTTCAATGCCATTCTCCCAAATCCTCCCACCCTGTTCCTCTCCCACAGAGTCTAAACGTCCATTCTATACATCTGTGTCTCTTTTGCTGTCTGCAGCTCAATTTCAGTGGTTTTCTTAAACACAGAATGATGGACACTTAGGTTCCTATTTCCATCCGGAGGTTAAGGAAAAAACCGCTCCGTTTAGGCTTTAACATCAGGATATCCAGTCTGTAGATGGCCCAGTTGTCCAGTACTTCTATGATTTGTTTTGGTAGCAGCGACTTGTTGGATAGTTTCATTGTGGGCTACTCAATGATGATAACTTTTTACCCCTTTTAGCAACTAAATAGTATCCTGGTGAGCTGANATCCAGTCTGTAGATGGCCCAGTTGTCCAGTACTTCTATGATTTGTTTTGGTAGCAGCGACTTGCTGGATAGTTTCATTGTGGGCTACTCAATGATGATAACTTTTTACCCCTTTTAGCAACTAAATAGTATCCTGGTGAGCTGACAAGTCTCAGCGATGCTATGAAGAAATCAGATAAGACAGAGACGAGCAGTTATCAATGAAAATAACTAGAAAAATTGAATAGCCACATGTGGATGTGTAGGTTCACTATTTTGGGGGTAAAACTTTTGAGCTCCCCTTCTCTAAATTAATGGTACGAGAGAGGGGGAGGGATCATGAGAAAGGTAGATTAAGAGAGAGATGGGTAATCTGTTTTATTCTTAAAGGTATCAAGGAAACTGCAAAATCTGTTTTTTTGTTGTTCAAATATAATCCACCTGGATTTAATTCAAGATTTCAGAGATCCAGCAATGATTCATTTTGTAGGTTTTTAAACTGATTAAAGTGTACTGACTCAGGCCCAGTACACATCCCTGCTACAAAGAGCTTTGAAGAATTTGATTGAAAAGCTCAATGAAAATATGTGAAAATATATGTAGTTTATTCAATGAGAGGTTTCAAGTGACGTTTCGTATTCTGTTCTCCTCACCCTTAACAAGCTATCTTTTCCGGTAATATTTCTTTTTAAATTCAGAAACAATTCAGTGACTCTTTCATAGCTGATTTATGTCTAAAACATGAAGTAATTCAATACACATGTTAGTGATAACCAGGCATCTTATATCTGCCTGCATTAAAACGATTTCTGTCACAGTATTTTGAGTGTTAACATGAGACAAATAGAGTGAGGTAAGTTTTTGCAAACATCTTTATGAAATAAGTCATGAGACTCTAATATAGTAGAACTTTCACTAATGAAAATCTGCTTTACTGAAATTGCATGGAGGTCACTGAGTCGCAACTGCCAACATATTAGACTTTTCCAAGTAATAACGTTTACAAATATAAGCAACTATAACATTTCAGGTTAGTAACTCAGTCATGTCCAACTCTTTGCGACCCTATGAACCACAGGATGCCAGGCCTCTGTATGCATCACCAACTGCTGGAATCTACCCAAACCCATGTTCACTGAATTGGTAATACCATCCAACCATCTCATCCTCTGTCATCCCCTTCTCCTCCTGCCCTCAATCTCTCCCAGAATCAGGGTATTTTCAAATGAGTTACCTCTTCTCATCAGGTGGCCAATGTATTGGAGTTTCAGCTTGAACATGAGTCCTTCCAATGAACACCCAGGACTGATCTCCTTTAGGATGGACTGGTTAGATCTTCTTGCAGTCCAGGGGGCTCTCAAGAGTCTTCTCCAACCCCACAGTCAAAAGCATCAATTCTTCGGCATTCAGCTTTCTTTATATTCCAACTCTCACATCTATACATGATAACTGGAAAAACCATAGCCTTGACTAGATGGACCTTTGTTGGCAAAGTAATGTCTCTGCTTTTGAATATGCTATCTAGGTTGGTCATAACTTTCCTTCCAAGGAGTAAGTATCTTTTAATTTCATGGCTGCAGTTGCCATCTGCAGTGATTTTGGAACCCCAAAAAATAAAATCAGCCACTGTTTCCTCATCTATTTCCCAAGTGATGGGACTAGATGCCATGATCTTAGTTTTCTGAATGTTGAGCTTTAAGCCAACTTTTCCACTCTCCTCTTTCACTTTCATCAGGAGGCTCTTTAGTTCATCTTCACTTTCTGCCATAAGGGTGGTGTCATCTGCATATCTGAGGTTAGTGATATTTCTCCCAGCAATCTTGATTCCAGCTTGTGTTTCCTCCAGCCCAGCATTTCTCAAGATGTACTCTGCATATAAGTTAAATAAGCAGGGTGACAATATACAGCCTTGACATACTCCTTTTCCTATTTGGAACCAGTCTGTTGCTCCATGTCCAGTTCTAACTGTTGCTTCCTGACCTGCATGTAGATTTCTCAAGAGGCAGGTCAGGTGGTCTGGTATTCCCATCTCTTTCAGAATTGTCTACAGTTTCTTGTGATCCACACAGTCAAAGGCTTTGCATAGTCAATAAAGCAAAATTAGATGTATTTTATGAAACTCTCTTTTTCGATGATCCAGCAGATGTTGGCAATTTGATCTCTGGATCTTCTGCCTTTTCTAAATCCAGCTTGACCATCTGGAAGTTCACACAGATGCTGAAGCCTGGCTTGGAGAATTTTGACCATTACTTTACTAGCGTGTGAGATGAGTGCAGTTGTGTGGTAGTTTAGCATTCTTTGGCATTGCCTTTCTTTGGGATTGGAAGGAAAACTGACCTTTTCCAGTCCTGTGGCCACTGGTGAGTTTTCCAAATTTGCTGACATATTAAGTGCAGCACTTTCACAGCATCATCTTTTAGGATTTGAAATAGCTCAGCTGGAATTCCATCACCTTCACTAGCTTTGTTTGTGGTGATGCTTCCTAAGGCCCACTTGACTTCACATTCCAGGATGTCTGGCTCTAGGTGAGTGTGAGTGATCACACCACTGTGATTATCTGGGTTGTGAAGATCTTTTTTTGTACAGTTCTGTGTATTCTTGTCACCTCTTAATATCATCTGCTTCTGTTAGGTCCATACCATTTCTGTCCTATATTGAGCCCCATCTTGCATGAAATGTTACCTTGGTATATCTAATTTTCCTGAAGAGGTCTCTAGTTTTCCCCATTCTATTGTTTTCCTCTATTTCTTTGCATTGATTATTGAGGAAGGCTTTCTTATCTCTATTCTTTGGAACTCTGCATTCAGATGCTTATATCTTTCCTTTTCTCCTTTGCTTTTTGCTTCTCTTCTTTTCACAGCTATTTGTAAGGCCTCCTTAGACAGCCATTTTGTTTTTTTGCATTTCTTTTTCTTGGGAATGGTCTTGATTCCTGTCTCCTGTACAATGTCATGAACCTCTGTCCATAGTTCTTCAGGCACTCTATCATATATAGTCCCTTAAATCTATTTCTCACTTCCACTGTATAGTCATAAGGGGTTTGATTTAGGTCATACCTGAATGGTCTAGTGGTTTTGCCCACTTTCTTTAATTTGAATCTGAATTTGGCAATAAGGAGTTCATGATCTGAGCCACAGTCAACTCCTGGTCTTGTTTTTGTTGACTGTATAGAGCTTCTCCATCTTTGTCTGCAAAGAATATAATCAATCTGATTTTGGTGTTGACCATCTGGTGATGTCCATGTGTAGAGTCTTCTCATGTTGTTGGAAAAGGGTGTTTGCTATGACCACTGTGTTCTCTTGGCAGAACTTTATTAGCCTTTGCCCTGCTTCATTCTGTACTCGAAGGCCAAATTTGCCTGCTACTCCCGGTGTTTCTTGACTTCCTACTTTTGCATTTCAGTCCCCTATAATGAAAAGGAAATTTTGGGTGGTGTTAGTTCTAGGTCTTGTAGGTCTTCATAGAACCGTTCAACTTCAGCTTTTTCAGCATTACTGATTGGGGCATAGACTTGGATTACCATGATGTTGAATGGTTTGCCTTGGAAACGAACAGAGATCATTCTGTCGTTTTTGAGATTGCATCCAAGTACTGCATTTCGGACTCTTTTGTTGACTATGATGGCTTTTTAGGATTTTTCTTTTTATTTGAAGTAAAACTGATGTATAATATTATATTAGCAGGATACAGGATGCTTGGGGCTGGTGCACTGGGATGACCCAGAGAGATGGTATGGGGAGGGAGGTGGGAAGGGGGTTCAAGATTCGGAACTCACGTACACCCGTGGCAGATTCATGCTGATGTATGGCAAAACCAATATAGTATTGTAAAGTAAAATAAAATAAAATATTAGTTTCAAGTGTACATAGTGATTCATTATTTTTATACTTTATGAAATGATTGCCACTAGAAGTCTAGTTACTGTTAGTCACCATACAGAGTTTTGCAATATTATTGATTATATTCCCTATGCTGTACATTACTACACTATGACATATTTATTTTATAACTGGGAGTTTGTACCTCTTAATTCCTGACATTTTTCATCAATCTTCACATCTCCCTGATATCTGGCATCCATTAGATTATTTTTCTCTTTAGACTACTTCTGTTGAGCTTGTTTTTTTATTTTTAAGTTTTAGATTCTATATATAATTGAAACCATACGGTATTTGTCATTTATTTAGTATGATACCCTGAAGGCCCATACATGTTGTTTCAAATGGCAAGATTTTAGTTTTCTTATGGCTGAGTAGGATTCCATAGCATTTAGGTGTACCATATCTTCTTTATCCATTCACCCATTGATGGACACTTAGGTTCCTATTTCCATATATTGACTATTGTAAATAATGCTGAAATAAACATAGCTGCATATATCTTTTCAAATTAGTGTTTTGTTTTCTTCAGATAAGTACACAGAAGTGGAATGTCTCGATCATATATTAGTTTTCTTTTGAAAAATTTAAGGGAAACTTTGTACTATTTTCCGTAGTAGTTGTACCAATTTGCATTCCTGTGAACAGTGCACGAGGGTTCCCTTTTCTTCACATCTTCACCAGCACTTGCTATTTCTTGATTTTTGATAATAGCTCTGCTGACAGGTGTGAGGTGATATCTCATTGTGGTTTTCATTTGCGTCTCCCTGATTAAAGATATGTATGTTGGCCATCTAAATATAGTCCTTGAAGAAAAATGTGTATAGGCCCTTTGCTCATTTTTACTTGGATTATTGACTTTTTTGATGTTGAGTTTTATGAATTTGATACTTATTTTGGATGTTAATTCCTTATCAGATATAAGATTTGCAAATATCATCTCCCATTCAGTAGATTGCACTTTCCCTTTGCTGTTTTTTTTTTTTTTGTTAGAGACTGCATCTAATTTAATGTAGTCTCATTTGTTTATTTTTGCTTTTGTTCCTTTTGCCTGAGGAGACAGATCCAAAAAAATCACAGAACATACTATTGCCCCTGTTTTCTACCAGAAGTTTTATGGTTAAGGTTCTATATTTAAGTCTTTGATCCATTTTGAGTTTATTTTTGTATATGGTGAAAGAAAATGGTCCAATTTCGTTCTTTTGCTTATGTCTATTTAGTTTTCCCAGGACCATTTAAAAGAGGCTGTACTTTCTTCATTGTATAGTTTTGCTTCCTTGATTGAGTGTCCATATAAATATGGGTTTATTGGGTATTTATTGTATAGTTTTGCTTCCTTGATTGAGTGTCCATATAGATATGGGTTTATGGGTATTTTGTTACATTTTTAGATCTGTTTTGTGACAATTTCTTACATTTTTTATTATAAAGCTTTTTAGCAGTGTGATAATTCCAACTTTGTTTTTATATATTAAGATTGGTTTGGTATTCAGGATATTTTGTGTTTCCATACACATTTTAGGTTTATTTTTTACAGTTCTATGATAAATGTTATTGATGTTTTGATAGGGATTTCATTGGCTTTGTTTATTTCTTTGAGTAGTATGAATATTTTAGCAATATTTATTCTTTCTATCCATGAGCCAAAGATGGAGAAGCTCTACACAGTCACCAAAAATAAGAATGGGAGCTGATTGTAGCTCAGATCATGAACTCCTTATTGCCAAATTCAGACTTAAATGGAAGAAAGTAGGGAATACCACTAGGCCATTCAGATATGACCTAAATCAAATCTCTTATGACTATACAGTGAAAGTGAGAAATAGATTCAAGGGATTAGATATGATAGAGTACCTTAAGAACTATGGATGGAGGTTCGTGACATTGCACAGGAGGCAGTGATCAAGACCACTCCCAAGGAAAAGTAATGCAAAAAGGAAAAATAGTTGTCTGAGGTGGCCTTACAAATAGCTGAGAAAAGAAAAGACATGAAAGGCAAAGGAGAAAAGAAAAGATATACCCATATGAATGTAGAGTCCCAAAGAAGAGCAAGGAGAGATAAGAAAGATTTCCTAAGTGAACAATGCACAGATATAGAGGAAAATAAGAATGGGAAAGACTAGAGATCTCTTCAAGAAGTTTAGAGATATCAATGGAACATTTCATGCAAAGATGGGCTCAATCAAGGACAGAAATGACATGGACCTGACAGAAGCAGAAGATATTAAGAAAAGGTGGAGAGAATGCACAGAAAACTATACTGAAAATATCTTAGTGACCCAGATAACCACGATGGTATGATCACTCACCTAGAGCCAGATATCCTGTAATGCAGAGTCAAGTAGGCCTCAGGAAGTATCATTAGGAAAAATGCTAGTAGAGGTGATGGAATTCCAGTTGAGCTATTTCAAATCCTAAAAGATGATGCTGTGAAAGTGCTTCACTCAATATGCCAGCAAATTTGGAAAGCTCAGCAGTGGCCACAGGACTGGAAAATGTCAGTTTTCATTCCAGCCCCCAAAAAAGGCAATGCCAAAGATTGTTCTACTACCATACGTTTGCACTCATCTCCCATGCTAGCAAAGTAATGCGAAAAAATCTCTAAGCCAGGCTACAACAGTACGTGAACTGTGACCTTCCAGATGTTTAAGCTGGATTTAGAAAAGGCAGAGGAACCAGATATCAAATTGCCAACATCCGTTGGATCATCGAAAAAGCAAGAGAGTTCCAGAAAAAATACATTTGCTTTATTGAATAAGCCAAAGCTTTTGACTGTGTGGATCACAATAAACTGGAAAATTCTTCAAGAGATGGGAATACCAGACCACTTGACCTGCCTTCTGTGAAATCTTTATGAAGTTCAAGAAGCAACATTTAGAACTGGACATGGAACAACAGACTGATTTCCAAATTGGGAAAGGAGTATGTCAAGGCTGTACATTGTCACCCTGCTTATTTAACTTCTATGCAGAGTACATCATGGGAAATGCTGGACTGGAGGAAGCACAAGCTGGAATCAAGATTGTAGAGAGAAATATCAATAACCTTAGATATGCAGATGACACCACCCTTATGGCAGAAAGTGAAGATGAACTAAAGAGCCTCTTGATGAAAGTGAAAGATCAGGAGAGTGAAAAAGTTGCCTTAAAACTCAACATTCAGAAAACTAAGATCATGGCATCCAGTCCCATCACTTTATGGCAAACAGATGGGGAAACAGTGAAAACAGTGGCAGACTTTGTTTTTTTAGGCTCCAAAATCACTGGAGATGGTGACTGCAGCCATGAAATTAAAATCACCTGCTTGGAAGAAAAGTTATGACCAACCCAGGCAGTATATTAAAAAGCAGAAAGATTACTTTGTCAACAATGTTCCATGTAGTCAAAACTGTGGTTTTCCCAGTAGTCATGTATGGATGTGAGAGTTGGACTATAAAGAAAGCTGAGCACCAAAGAATTGATGTTTTTGAATTGTGGTGTTGTTCTCCACAACTTGAGAGTCTCTCTTGAGAGTCCCTTGGACTGCAAGGAGATCCAACCAGTTCCTCCTAAAGGAATTCTGTCTTGAATATTCATTGCAAAGACCGACACTGAAGCTGAAACTCCAATACTTTGGAGAACTGACTCATTTAAAAAGACTCTGATGCTGGGAAAGATTGAAGGCATAAGAAGAGGATGAAAGCTTGCNAGTCTCTCTTGAGAGTCCCTTGGACTGCAAGGAGATCCAACCAGTTCCTCCTAAAGGAATTCTGTCTTGAATATTCATTGCAAAGACCGACACTGAAGCTGAAACTCCAATACTTTGGAGAACTGACTCATTTAAAAAGACTCTGATGCTGGGAAAGATTGAAGGCATAAGAAGAGGATGAAAGCTTGCTTGGAGGTTCTAGCAGGGGAGCGCAGCTACTCGTATACCCTTGACCGAAGACCGGTCCTCCTCTATCGGGAATGGTCATCCTCTTCGACGGAACGCGCAGCTTCGGGAGGGACGCACATGGAGCGGTGAGGGAGGAAGGGGACACCTGCCTAGCCAGCCAGATCAGCCGAATCAACCCTGGCGATCAATGGGTTGACAGATGTCGCAACCAGATCGCCCTCACATCCTTAAATGTCTGATCCACTTCCTTTGCTATTTATTTGCTTTTACTAGTGACATTTTTTTTCTTTTGTGTATTTTCTGATATCTTGCTATGACCTTTATTTCTACTTAAAGAAATCCCCTTATCATTTCTTATAAAGCTAGTTTAGTAGTGATGAATTCTTACTTTTTGTTGTCTGGGAAATTCTTTATCTCTCTTCCAGTTCTGAATGATAATATTGCCAGCTAGAGTATTCTTGGTTGTAAGTTTTTTTTTTTTTTTTTAAGCACATTAACTATGTCATGCCCCTCTTTTCTGACCTGTAAAGCTTTTGCTGAAAAATTTGCTTTAGCCTAGGGATTTCCTTGTATATGACTAGTTGTTTCTTTTTGCTGCCTTTAACATTATCCCTTTATTTTTAAATTTTTCCATTTTAATTATAATATGTCTTGGTGTGGCTGTCTTTGGGTTTATCTTGTTTAGAATTCTCTTGCTTCCTGCATCTAGATACATTTCCATTCCCAATTTAAGGAAGTTTTCAGTTATTATTTCTTCAAATAGGTTATCTGACCTATCCTTCTTGCTTCTTTCCCTCTGGGACCCCTATACTATAAATGTTAGCATGCTTGATATAGTTTTAGGGATTCTTAAATTATCCTCATTTTTTATTCCTTTATTTTTTGTCTTTTTACTGAGCAACTTCCACTATTCTGTTTTCCAGATTGCTTATGTATTCTGTATCTTCCAATCAGTTGTTGATTCTATCTAGTTTATTTGTCATTTCATTTATTTTATTCTTCACCTCTGGTTGGTTCATTCCTATATTTTCTAACTCTTTATTGAGATTATCACTGTGTTCATTTCTTATTTTGTGTTTGGTGAGAATTTTTATGACCATTACTTTGAATTCTTTATCAGGCAAATTATCTCTTCTTCATTATTTTTTTTTCCAGGGGTTTTATCAGGTTCTTTCATTTAGAACATTTTATCTGTATCCTCATTTTGTTTCACTTTCTGTGTTTGTTTCTATGTTTTAAGCAAAACAGTTATTTCCCTCAGTCTTGAAGTCATAGTCTTGTGTAGGAGCATTCTGCTCTAGAATGCATGTGTGGTTGGCTTTGGTGGGCTGGCTGGAACTGAAGTGGGCATGGGCTGAGAAAGAAGGAGGGTCTTGAGTCATGTTGAGTGTGGGCTGCCTTGGCAGGGGACCAGGAGCTGGAGTGGGCACAGGTAAGGGACATACTACAGTAGATTTGGTAGGCATTATTCAGTCTGTTGCATTTGTGATAGGATTCAGAGTGAGTGAGTTTGTGCATGAGCCCTTTAAGAGTGGAGTTTTGGTTTCTTGTCAGAGTCCTCTAGTTCTTCTGTATGTAAGACCCATTGGTTTTCAAAAGTCATACTTTATGGGACCTCATATTTGTCATGCAGATCCCCTGTCCTAGAGTTACCAATATGGGACTTGAATTCCTTGCTCTTTAGCAAGGGCTTCCATGGTTGTGATAGCCCCTCCCACTCGTGGGCTTCCCTGGTGGCTCAGACAGTAAAGAATCTGCCTGCAATGTGGGAAATCTGGGTTCAGTCCCTTGTTTGGTAAGATCCACTGGAGGAGGGCACAACCTGCTCTAGTACTCTTGCCTGGAGAATCCCCATGGATAGAGGAGCCTGGCAGGCTATAGTCCATGGGGTGCGAAGGGTTGGAACTGACTGAGCTACTAAACACAGCACAGCACTCCCACTTGTGTGGGTTGCCAGTCTATGGATGAGGGTATTGACTCGATCTCACCTTTATCCCTCCTACATGTCTTTATGTTGTTTTTTCTTTATATCCTAATGTAGCAGTGACATTCTACTAGTCTTCAAGTTGTTCTTAGAGAGAGTTGTTCTATATGTAATTGTAGTATTGGTGTGTCCATGGGAGGAGGTGAGCTCAAGTTCTTCCTACTCTGCCATTTGGATCCCACCCTTCTTTTAGAATTTTATTATCCTCTTTGTGAATTATCTTTTTACAAAAAAAATTTCTTGTCACTGCTTTTCCTCCATCTCTCTTTGGTTTCCTGTTTTTGATTTCAACCAGAGGGTAGTCAAGAGGTTACTAAACATTTAACCAGTCAGTTTTCCTGGATTCAGTCTTCAGGTCATGAGACTAAATGTCTTTCAGTCTTTAGTCATGAGAACCTTTAACCTTTAGTTAAATGAAGTTTGAGGGTAACTGTTGAATGCCAATTATTCCTGTATCCCTGGTAGCTCAGGTGGTAAAGAATATGCTTGCAACAGTGCAGGAGCCCCAGGTTTGATCCTTGGTTTGGGAAGATCCCCTGGAGAAAAGGATGGCAACCCACTCCTGTATTCTTGCCTGGAAAACCCCATGGACAGAGGAACCTGGCAGGCTACAGTTCATGACATCACAAAGAATTGGACATAACTGAGTAACTAGCACAGAAAAAAAAAAAATGATTATGTTAGTTGCTGAAGTGGGACCTTTTTGGGTTTAAAACCTTTAATTTACAGGTAATTTAATTGAGTTATTGCAGTGATAAATAAAAATTATAATATGCACATATGAATTAGGAATCTGATGTTCTTTACTTTGCACATATACTTAATCACTTCTGATTCACTAATTTGGTCCTGGACTTTCCTTGTTTATGACTAAACAGTTGTTCCTAGGATACTAAACAATGAACTGTTAATATTGACCAAGGCTTGTGAAAGAGCTTGACTCAAATTCTCCAGGAAATCACCCTTTTTTTTACTCTTCAACATTCAGATATAAAGAACGTGTATAGGCTAGTGTGGTCCAAACCAGAAACCTAGCCATGATCCACAGGAGAGTGGCTCTGTTAGAAGTCTCACATTCTTTTAGCCAGTTTAGAGAATGTGTCCAGGAAACAGTATTATTACCACTGAAACAACCTCCTTTGTAACTGTCTAGCTACAATGGCACCACCTTTTCTCTTCCAAAGCACTTCATATTACTTTTATGTTTTAAACATAAAATAATGCATCACACATTATATTGTGTGTGGGTCTGTGTTTGTGTGTTAATCACTCAGTCGTGTCTGACTCTTTGACACCCCATGGACTGTAACCCACCAGACTCCTCTGTCCATGGAATTCTCCAGGCAAGAATACTTGAGTGGGTTGCCATTCCCTTCTCCAGGAGATCTTCCTGACCCAGTGATCGAACCCAGGTCTCTTGCATTACAGGTGGATTCTTTACTCTGTGAACCATCGAGGAAGCCCCATACATGATATAGTTCTCAACTATTTCCAGAATTTTAAGAGATCTAGTTATGGAATATATGAATTCTCTGATGAACACTTTTTTAAGAAAGATACTGACAGTTTTGTGAAATATAAGGCTTTATTTTAACTATGTGATCTATAAACTGATTAGTGGGTGTCTCTAGTAATTGTAACAAAAGTTGATAGTCATTTATGAATGAATTCTCTATTAAAAATTAATCCTATTTGGAAGAGGTTTACAAGTGTAGTAGTGACCAGGGATGGTTGTCTTTTAATATGTGACTGCAGACATTTGGGAGTGCCTAATTCCAGTTGAGAAATGCATCCTGGAATGAATTATACTAAGAAAGCTAATGCTTAATTGATTTTTTTTTTTCCTTGTTGAAACAAAGGCCTTATTCACAGAAGAGTAATGAAATGCATGAACTCCAGGGAAGGAGAACTACCAAAGTTGTATTGTTTTTGTTACCTACCCACTTTGTGCTAATTTTCTGTGTCCCTAACTGGCTTTTGATTATTATTTTGTCTTTCTAGGTATTTTAATACTAAAATTTTGACTTAGGACATCAGTTTGCTGGCCCCTGGAAAGATTGCATTTGGCCCCAGCAGCAATTTCTGAGGGTTGACTGAGTTTAATCCTGTCCTTTGAGGCTAATCAACTCTGGATGCAGGCCCAAAGTCAGCTATTTCAAAAAATGCAAATTAAGGATTCCAGATCCTGAAATATGGTGATCACTCTAAACAGATACCTTATCTAGGGTACGTGTTCAATTGCACAGGCTTGTCTGACTCTTTGTGACCCCATGGACTGTAGCATGCTAGGCTCCTCTGTCCATGGAATTTTTCCAGGCAAGAATGCCAGAGTGGGTTGCCATTGCCTACTCCAGGGAATCTTCCTGACCCAGGGATCAAACCTTCATCTCTTGAATCTTCTGCATTGGCAGGCAGATTCTTTACCACTAGTAGGAAAGACTGAAGGAAGCAAAACTGCAGTGGGGAGTATGGGAACAAATGTGCCAGTTATTTGCCATCTTTGGCCTATATTTTTCAGTTAACTTTATTTAAATTGACTTTCCTAAGAAAGTGAACATGACTATAATGTTTTGTATTTACAGTATGTTTCTTTTATTTCAATTTGGTGAAATAAAATGTTGATCATGGAGAATCCACTCTAGATTTTAGATTGCCTCCAAGTGCATTGATTCTACAGGGATGGCAAAGGTTACAAAGCAATTTCTGTCTATGGTAGCTTTGTGAAATCATGTAAAATATAATTAGCTATATGTTTCACTAAAATTCTTTATAAAACTGGTGTTACTAGCAGTGATCACTACCTACAGATGCAGTAGTGCAGGGGACCACTATGTAAGGAACTTTGTATGCTGCTCTCATCTAAAAAGTGTTCATTTCCTTCTGGCTGTAGTCCATTTGCAGAACCTTACGTGTGACCCCATTGCACCAACTGTCACATCAAGCTCTGCTCCATTAGGCCAGCTGAAATGCTTCTCTTGCAGCTGTGTCTTCCGTAGTACTGTGATGTATTTAGAGCTTCTTGACAGTTTCAGTGTGGGTATATATTTGCCTGTTTTCATACAATATCTGCAAGGTTAGGATCTGTTAGATTCTTTTAGTGTGAAAACTACCAGTTAGTTCACACATGGTAATGAAGTACCAGGGGACTAATTCCTTGTGTGCATGCTCACAAGTGTTACTGTACTCCTTACAGAGCAAGTGTACATATGGAGAATCCTCAGTCTGAGACCAGGCTATGACTCTAAACATAGTACCTGGCCTGGAAGAGGGCAGTGATGAGGACTGTGCATGCATGCCAGGGAGGAAGGGGGTAGCTACGGATAGTACCCTGGGCAAGATCAGACTAGAAAACCAGGACATTATTAAGTGTCAGGTAAAGCTCAAGCTGACAGAGAAGCAGGACCAGATCTGAAGGGAACAGAGTAGAAAAAAAATGAATTTTGGAATTGAGAGTTCAATGACACTTTTTTGAAGGAAAACCAGGCAGGTAATGAATGGGAAGGGAGTTTTGTAAGGACTCAGAGTCAGCTTGGTAACAAGAAACTGATTTTAAGCAGTGGAAAAATAACTTTGTGTGAAAATTGTGACCAGCTGAATAGTATGGAAATTTCCTGGAGGAGAGAGATTAGATTACAGATGAGAAAGTTGCCCAATAAAACTAGAATTGGAGTAAAAGTTTTATCTTTCAGGTAATTCTTGATGAATTGTACATTTTTATTCTAGCAATATTGCTTCTAAAGCAGTGCTTTCCAATCTTTTTCACATGTTGCTTCATCAGATCTTGCTTCAGTCTGTCTTTCTGGCAGTCCCAAGGACTGAGAGGATCGATATCTGTACTGTCCAAAGTGTTCTCTTTATGAGAACCTAAGAGTGTGATGTGTCTCAGGCTTCAGAACCAGAGATTGCTGTACATCTGCTGAGAAATTCATCTAGGTTCTTTGGATGGATACTGAATTGATATCTGATTACATTTCTGTCTGACCCTGACTGCTGGGAAACCTAGTCTCAAACCTGTGGCTTATGTATATCAAAGTACAAGAGACTTTATGGCCTGTACTTTATCTTACTTCTGCTGTTTCCCTTTCTCTTCTAATTTCCATATTCATTTATTTTTAACTCCCTGTAGCTGTATGCATGCCTGAAAACTGTCGCAGAATTCTTTGGGGATAATTTGTCCATGTGTTGTGAGCCAGCTAGCCAGCTAGACAGATGCATACAAACATACATGCCAGAGTACATTTACTTCTTCAGTAGCACTGCAATATCACATTTCAGTTGAGTTGCTTCTGGGAAGATTTTTCTGTTCACGTTTTATTGTGGCTACTAAGATGATCCTGGTTCCTGTTTGGGGTGCTTGTCGTCTTCCTGACCTTTTGTCTCATGAATCTCTTGCCCTTGGTTTATTTAATCTTTGAGTCTATTGCTCTGTATCTCTTTTATACTTCTCTTTGCTTTAGGGTCTTTGGATGGAGCTGTTGAAAGGATTTGCTTTATCTCTTCATAATATGACACTTGAGAGCTTGGAAAGCATAGATTATAGAGTTCATTATTGAGAATAGTGGTAAAAATTGTACATTGCTGTTGTGTCACTGTAGAAGCAATATGATGTAGTTGAGAATTCATGGTGTTTCTATTCAAGAAACTTGTATTTGTCATTCATGTCTTTGGTCTTGGCCAGATCTCTTCTTCCTGACTCAGTTTCCTTTTTTCCCCCAAATTTTTCCTTTGTTTCCTGTGCCATTCACTCTTACAGGGTTTTAAGAGTGCATATGGTATGATCCATGTGACAAAACATTTTAAGCATTATAAAATGCTATTTTTCCTCCTACTCTTTTTTGATTGTGTGGAAATATGATATTACAAGCTGGAATCAAGATTGCCAGGAGAAATATCAATAACCTCAGATATGCAGATGATACCATATGGCACCTTATGGCATAAAGTGAAGAAGAACTAAAAAGCCTGTAGATGAAAGTGAAAGAGGAGAGTGAAAAAGTTGGCTTAAACCTCAACATTTAGAAAATGAAGATCATGGCATCTGGTCCCATCACTTGGGAAATAGATGGGGAAACAGGGTCAGACTTTATTTTTCTGGGCTCCAAAATCACTGCAGATAGTGATTGCAGCCATGAAATTAAAAGATGCTTACTCCTTGGAAGAAAAGTTATGAGCAACCTAGATAGCATATTCAAAAGCACAGACATTACTTTGCCAACAAAGGTCCGTCTAGTCAAGGCTGTGGTTTTTCCAGTGGTCTTGTATGGATGTGAGAGTTGGACTGTGAAGAAGGCTGAGCGCCGAAGAATCGATGCTTTTGAACTGTGGTGTTGGAGAAGACTCTTGAGGGTCCCTTGGACTGCAAGGAGATCCAGCCAGTCCATTCTGAAGGAGATCAGTCCTGGGATTTCTTTGGAGGGAATGATGCTAAAGCTGAAACTCCAGTACTTTGGCCACCTCATGCGAAGAGTTGACTCATTGGAAAAGATTCTGATGTTGGGAGGGATTGGGGGCAGGAGGAGAAGGGGACGACAGAGGATGAGATGGCTGGATGGCATCACCGACTCAATGGACAAGTGTTTCGGTGAACTCCGGGAGTTGGTGATGCACAGGGAGGCCTGGCTTGCTGCGATTCATGGGGTCACAAAGAATCGGACATGACTCAGCACCTGAACTGAACTGAGTATTATATCTCATCCCTAGCATCAGACAAAGTAATGGCAACCCATTCCAGTACTCTTGCCTGGGAAATCCCATGGACGGAGGAGCCTGGTGGCCTGCCTATCTCTTTCTGTTTTGTAAGTTCATTTGAGAAATTTGATATTTCTTCTTCTCTGTCTGATTTACTTTGCTCCGTATGACACTTTCTAGGTCCATCCATGTTGCTGTAAATGGCCGTATTTCATACTTTTTAATGGCTGACTAATATTCCACGTATATGTGTACCATATCTTCTTTATCCATTACTTTGTCAAGGGACATTTATATGGCTTCCATGTCTTGGCTGTAAACAGTGAGGCAATGAACACTGACGTGCATGTATCCTTTTGGATCATGTTTCCTTTGAATATTCCTAGGAGTGGGACTGTAGGGTTTTATGATAGCTCTATTTTTTAGTTTTTTAAGGAACCTCCATACTGTTCTCCAAAGTGACTGTACCAATTTCAGTTCAGTTCAGTCGCTCAGTCATGGCTGACTCTTTGCAACCTCATGAAGTGCAGCACGCCAGGCCTCCCTGTCCATCACCATCTCCC